>JAULBU010020402.1:0-19476 GCA_032358235.1 Odonthalia washingtoniensis
ATCGATTGATCTATGCAATGAGAATGGAGAATCCAAGGCAGTGTGATTTAGAGTTAGCAAATTTACGACTAAGACAAGTCAAAGGGTGAATCAAAGAAAGGAGAGAAAGGAAGTTCAAAATATCTTACTACTTTCGAGAGCAATCAATCCAAGCGTTATGGCTTTTTTTGTGCCCCTTCCGTTTGTCAGCTTTCCACTGACATCAGCCCAGAACCTCTCACATCACCGTTACTTGCATGCCGAAAATCTGCTTACAGGCTGTAAGGAATGTCGAAAGTAGTATCCTGGATACGATCACTTCGCTTGCCTAACGGCTTTTTATTGAAAAAGCGGAGACCAACCGTACAGTAAACAATGCACCAATCACAGGTGCCGCTACAGCCGTATTTCGATTTCAATTTTACTGTACAAAATGCAGACAGCGTAGATAAGGGGAAAAAAAACAAAAAAAATACCATACCTATCTCACAATATGAGTTTTTCAAACTTTTTTTTTTTTGAAATCTGTCTCCGAATTATTACTTTTTTTTGAAAAAAAAAGGTAATAATTCGGAGACAGATTTCATTTAACTGATGCATTGTGGAAGAAAGGGCCAGTCCTTGCATACGCACTGCACCTCGTGACGTGTTTTCTGTTTTTGTAACAGAATCCAAAACTATACTACTAGTCGTCAGAAAGCAGAGGCGTGAGCATGGCCTTCTCTAAGACCTAAAGAGATATTCAACCGTTTTTGTGGGTATGGGGTGACGAAGCAGGTGCTTCAGGTGTGTTTGAGACTGCGCAAAAATTTATTTTGTAATAATATTATTGCTTACTGAGTCTGTTTTTTGGTCTCCTGTAACATGTGGAGACAGTAAACGACCGAGCCAATAAAGAATTTATTTATGTCTAATGTATATTACTGCTAAGATGGGGTTTGGATACCAACCAAAAGGTGCAGGGGCACTGGAGTGAATTTATTTTATGAAAAATAGACCGTACAATAACAAGTTTCTTGTTGAAGTTGCTGTTGTGGCGATCTTGTCGATAACTGTATTAATCATAGGTGCGAATTTCCTTCCTGAATGTATGAAGGCTACTGCTGATGTGGACGATGACATGATGCGGAGGAACAATCGAGGAAAGGGGGTTCTGTTATGTCGGCTTGGCCACGACCCCATTTTGAAGATATCAGCCTAAACATTCGAACTTCAAATCAAAATCTGACCTGTTTTCTACGAGGAAATAATCCATAAAGCTGAAATTAACTGTTACCAACAGACAATCATGAATTTTTTGACTGTCCAACACACGTTAAGAACAAGTAGGGAATCACACAATTCGTTACAAGAAGTTCTATATGAAATTTACATACTTGCGTTTGATAAAATTGTACGCCACTGCATTCCAACTTTACGAAAATTTAACAATGTCAAATCATTTGCAATGGGGAAGATGACGATGGCGCGCATGTTTATGTTTTGCTTTGAAATAAAATAAAACATAAAACATAAATGACAAAGAAACTGAGGTCTTGATCGATATGTATGGAACAGCGGAAATTTCAAAGATTTACATTTTCGTTTAATAAGTGTGTTTCAATAATTCCTATATCAGCAAGTGGAGTATGGTTCTTTCTTTTCCATCAATACTTCTTTAGTGTCTAGTTGTGGTGAGAGACATCTGAATTGCTAGGTTAACACTAGTACCCAAGTTTCCTCCAGCCCTTTCCATTCCACTCCGTTGTCCAAACAAAACAGAAAGTTTTGTACATCCGTTGAAATTAGAATGGTCGCTGACACTGTATGCGAAGTTTAACAAAACATGCAACTACATGTACATGCAAATTTTGAAAATTTGTTGAAGTTGTTATGTTCAGAAAATTCAATTTTCTGAACTTGCCCACTTCAACTCGAAATAAATCAATGATTCGACCTCCACAGTTACTGAAGTAGCCGACATCGGTGCGAAATAAACGAGGTTCCTGGAAGCAGAAGGTATGAGTAAAATAATTTGCGTATGAATAACATTTAAAAATTGTAAAAATTAAATCAAACCCAGCAGCATAAATGAGAACAGGGATAAATAATTTATCCCTTTTCTCATTATTAAATATTTTCTATTTTTTTGTGTAGCCAAAATGGTACCTTTTTCTGTACAGATCTACATTTAAAAATTAGAGTTTCACAATACTAGGACTAAATGCACATGTGCAGTAAAAAGAACGTTAAGGTGGGACTGTGGGAAAAGGGGTGCCATTTATCATTTATGATGTATTGTACTATTGTACTGTACAAGTAAAGCACCGAGTGTCTTTGTCGATGCTTGCTCTCATACCCAACACTCTTCCATACACAGTGCACAGTACACAGTGTACTTGTGTCTGGGTAGGGATGGTCGTCATGAAAGGAATCGATATATCAAAACTGTCGATGCTGGAATTTTCTCATACAGTCTCTAATTAGTTTACTAATGCACAATTTATGAACTATTCAAAATATCCGATACTAATTATACTTTTGCATCTACCACGCCGTAAGATGCCATGACCACCCAAAAAATGTTGTTTCAGCGCTGCCTATGAAATAGTCAATCACACCTCAACGATATGAACCTCTATAATAGGACCAAGGGATTATTTTTGATGCATACGATGAATCGAAATCGAAGTGAAATGAAGCTTACGGTGAATTGAAAGTGCAACTTTTTCCATTCGCACTTTTCCTTCAAGTGGACTCCATTCTTTCTGACATTGAATTCACACCAACTTAAAAACGGTCATTACTTAGCCAGTAAAAAAAGTGAGATTACCAGCTCTTGGTTTCTTGCTAACACATGCAATAGATAACAGTGCGCTCTCAATTTCTGTGCCTATTGTACGTCCCAACCCTTGAACTAGCTCTCAATTTCTTCGCCTATTGTACGTTTCGACCCTCCAACCTGCTCAGCGTCGTTCAATCTCTTCAGCTTCAGTCTGTACCTCATCTCCATTGAGCTCATCTCGCATAATTGTCCCTGCATCTCAATCTACATTGAAAAGCCCATGATTGTCCTGACTGTCATGGTGATGCTGCATGTTGATCCCCTCATCGATATTCTATCTTTTAACAGTTTTGGGCCTAAAAGACGTGTCGAAGCAGTTACTGTCTAGATCTCGTCTAGTGGGACATTTAATCAGTGGCATGGACTGATGAACACTGTGACCAATTCCGGTACTACAAGAATGTCAACAGTTGGTGTGAATTTGAAAATAAACTTGTAGGTATAAACTCGAAGAAGATTGAGAAACAGAATCGTGTTATTTATTAAACTCCAACCTATTTTGGATGCCTAATGATCTATGTGAGGGGATCTATTTCGAAATCAGTCGTATCATATGTTTAAAGGGACCTGGAAGCTCTGTTCAAGACCAGTGGTTACAGATATGAGACCTTTCAGAAGTATGAGGCAAGATGTACTATGTACTTTGGAAAACCAGTACTTTCCTAGAATCATAAACTCCGATATGGAAAATAAAATATGGCACTATGAGCATACCAATTAAACAGCGGTTAAATTAATAAGGAGAAAAATATCTCAACTAAAATGGTACCAATAAAACCCAAGCTCTGTCTACATCATCTGTTCAAATTTTTGTTTACAATTTCGTCTGTAATTCTCGCTTCAATCAATGTTTAATCACTTTGGAAGCATGAATTTTCTAAAATTTAGAGCTCAAGCATTTTTGTCTCACCATATATCAATTTTTTCAATATTTGATATAGAAGAAAGCAATTTGAAGAAGGCAGTAAAATGAATCTCAATCCACAATATACCATCTATGTCAAATATAATCGGATTTAAGACAATTTATATAATTAATAACAATGATGACCACAAAATAAACTTTAAAGCCTACTTGAGATCCATGGAAACAAAGATTAAATCCGAAAAGATCTTAGAAGTGACTGTTCAATGTGCAGTCCCGTCAGAATATGCAAGTTTTTGTAAGTAGTAGTAATCAACTATTCCAATTTTTCAGAGCTGGACTTTAAAATCGTCTGCCTCCACATAGAAAGGAGAGGAGGGATGTTTATGTTATACCGCCCGAAGAAAGTCAAGATCGCGGTAAAGTCCTATGGATTCTTTTGGAAGCAGCATATGGATTGGTAAACGCAAATGCCAAATAGAAGGTCATGTCAAATTATCTTCAAATTGAGATTGGCTTTAATCAGATAAATTTAATTCCTCAGCTGTTCTACATCAAGTCAAAAGGTAATATAAAATTCTTGCTTGCCAAGATTGTGGATGAAATTATGATAACCGGTACGCCCTCACTGGTCACATTCTTAACCAACCAAATAGATAATAAGTTCAAACTGGGAACGGTTGCTTACGCTTTTGTAAAAGTACTCTTGGTGGCCTGCTGGCCTCTTGCGTAATACCGTATGGCAGCTTGGATGAATTATAAAATGAAACGAAGCTACAAAGGGTCGAATTTGGAACAACAAAACGACTACCCTATGACCGGATACCGTGCCCAGTAGGCAGCACCAAAGTCACGAGATGAAGGCGGAAACCCATTTAGTATCCCAACTAAAGTTTTCAGTAATAGTAGTGTTAGCTACTCCGGCCTGCAGCCAGCATACTATGCTGGCGTAGTACGCATACTTATCCACAATTTTCGATCGCCATGAAATAATGTCACATGAAATCGATTATCTCCCCGAACAAGCTAACTGAACCGAATCCACAAAAGAAGCGCAGTTATTTGACTGAGATTGGTCACAAAAACGTCCAAATTGTTAATATGCAGATTAACACGAGACAAACGAAACGTACTTAATCAACGAGTCTTTCACCACCTCGTATCCAACAGTCATCCTACCAACGCAAATATTGTGCGATCACAACGATGGATAACAACTATGATTAGCCATCCATGCCGTTCTACGATGGAATCACAGTTCCAGTACCGTATCCGTTTTGCCCTTATGACTACACCCGTCATGCGTAGCGTCAACCCCTTCGAAATAGCTAGATTTATGAATGAGCGAGAAAGATACGAAATGGAAGTACGAGCCAAACAACTTGAGTTTAAAAATCTCACGATCATCCCTCACTCCGCAAGCATCGATCACTCGTTTCTAAAAAACCTACTTTTCATGGGAAAGTTCGATAAAATTTCATAATATGTTACCGATGCCAAATATATTACCTGAGAGCATATAAAATATCCAAATATACGTTGAGGGGATTATAGAACGAAAACATTAGGAAGAAGTAGACCCATCTGTTATAGAAAGAGCTCTGCAAGGGTTGCCAATGCCTAATCAGATCCACGATGCATATGACCGAAGGAGCAGCTGAAGATAAACGCTACCTGTTACAGCTCAGTCTCGGCGAATACCTCGACCCCAAAGTTGAAACAGAAAATAACCACGAGAAAATGGATGGGACCAATGATAGCGGTGCTCAAGAAAAATCTTTGTGTCTTTGGGAAGAGCACAACAAGGAATATATACGCCATTGTCTACGAAACTGCAACGAATTCCCCATAGATGTGAACGATCAACTATTCGAGAAATGAAGACCGACAAAGGAGCGCGATGCTACGAGAAGGGCAGGCCCAAACAACATGGAAAGTACAAGCGTGGTATTCAACGATACCTTTAATGAGCGTCATTGTGCAGCTATTTAAGCTGACACGTCGTGCTTCGAAAATTTCATTATCGATAGACATCCTCTCTATGGAATGCAGAAGGCTGGCACGAGCGTATCGTCAAAGATCAAATCCAACCGCAAACATTCAACATAGCCGGTAACATTTTAAATGGAATCCCCCTGCCTGGACCTTCAAGCAAGCCGTAATAATGGACAAAGAGCTCCAAATGCACCACGGCAAACACCTTAACTGTCGTGGCGTCTGTTGGCTCGTAACCGACCATAGAATTAGATATACACTTCTTGGCCTACCCATCTACGAAGCCTTGGATTTAATACACTAAATTTTCTTCCCGCTGCCCTTGGACGACACTCTGGTGTCTTGAACATTCCATCACTCTTTTATTGCGATAAGACCTCGCAGGGGAAGTAGACCGCATATTGGAATGACTGTACCATACCGACGGGGCCACTGAAGAGGAGGACGGCTGCCTTGATATGAGACACGGAGATCGAAATGGAAAAGAAAACGAGCTGGAAAAGAAACTGTATGAGGTACGAGACAAAGAAACGAGCGACAACGGAAGCAAGGACCTTTCTAGGTTGCAATCGGAATACGGAGATGTAATCAAGATGAAACTTTATTCCACTACGCCAGCCAATATTGATCCCCTGTGGAATCTGGAGTCTGAATTCATGACTGTGCGCTCCGAGAAGCTTTGTCAATCTACACGGAAAAAGGAGTTCATATTTCACTATGAGCATCAACTTCTCAAGCTAAGTTTGTAAAGAAAGTGACGGATCAAAAATAGGAATCTGCCTCACTTATCATACCGAATCACCCTCCAGAGATGTATCATCTAACTTTCGACTACCGCCCTGTCAACAACGCGACTTGCGGACATTCGGGTCTATGTGGAATGTCGAGGTCTTATTGGTTGATGCTCGATGAGGACAGTCATTCGCCCCCACCAACTTTTTTGTTGGTTATTGGCAAGCTCCTCGTCATGTGGACAGCCAACCTCTTTTCTATTTCATGACCCCAGAAGGCGTTGTGATACCGACGTGAAAGACAAAAGGAGGTACAGACTAAGAAGCCAAATTTCAAGCGAAAGTTTTAGCATTCTTCGTCTATTGAGCAAAAAGCGTAATGCCTGGATAAACGACATCATCACCTTTGCAGTGGATGGAGGAAAACCGCTGAAGATCCTTAGTCATTTTTTCGAGATCTCTCGTGCAGTGAAAATACGTGTATGGGGTTAATTGTATAGCTAAAAGTATTTTACGTTTCCCTGAGATATCAAAAACTTTTCAGGACCTCCTTAAAGTGGCCTAAGCGAAGGCTGGCGGTAGCCTCAAGAAAAGTTTCATTAAGAAATTTGGAGTCGCGGACATTGGCTGGGATGGAACGCATGACGCCACATTCAAGTAAATCCAACTACAGCTGCATTATTCAGTACAACTTACGACTTGTGATCACGACACAACCTTTTGCGTCCATACAGATGCATAAGACAAGCATTGGAATATCTGTGCCACACAATGTACACAGTCGGATCATTCGAAGTTGATATCGGATCAGTCACACTAACCGCCATTTAGTTTGATTGATACAATATAGGCTCCGCTAAGGGGTTAAATAACCTGAGAGGCACCTTTTCAGACCGTGAGGGGCATCAGTCAACAAAATATGACTGAAAGGATTTTGCTGTCGCACAAACATTCCGCAAGTTAGGCTACCTACTAGGTACCGATGGCACAACAAGAATCTTCACGGATCATCGAAACTGGCTCTTAAACTTCAATAATGCCGCCATGGAACCATCCATTTTTCCCCACAAGGTCCTCAAGGTCATCTGATGGGCACTATTTTTCAGCGCTTTCAACTACCGCCTCGAACGCGTCCGAGGTGACTGTAACATATTTCAGGATATGATGATGACCTGAATTAAAAGATATCGTGAAACACGGTTCATTCGTCACGTCACTGCGTACTTTCAGTTCAATGGGGTGACCGTACCGCCCGGGTCAGCAAAGTTAGAATAGCCAACCACTTTAGGAATCTCTTGTGAACAATGTTTTCATCGACTCCAAGCTACTCAAAAGGCCACAACCGATGATTTTGCAATATTGTTTATCAATGGGGCCGCATGGGTACCAACTGAGTGTACGAACACCAAAATTCGTCTTTTAAACTGCTGCGAATTGGAATAATGAATGTGGCCCGAAAGAACATGGCACGAACTACAAAAACGTTTCACATGAAAAGACGTACATGACGAAGTACGCTACTTTGTTGCCTCATCCCTTATGTGTATGCTGTTGAAGAGTCGGGAAAAAGTCCTAGCCCGTGGTTGACGAAAGAAAGGTGTTATCTCAATCAAAATATGCACTTTATCAATGAGACATTCAAGCTAAGAATAGTGTTAGAATCCAAAGATTTATTAAATTAACTTTCTACGCAAATAAATAGCATCTTAAAATCTATAAGAAACGACTCTAATTTAATTCGCTATGAGTTTGAACGCAAGAATTTTGACAAAATAATTTGAGATAGCTGGTAGCCAGAATCTCTTCGATCCTATTACAAAGGAGAATAACCGACTTTCTTACCCTCTTAAACTGCTCATACACAGTGAAAAATGTCATTTTGGCTTCTTCAATCAAGAATAATCCTCAAGAGATAAGCATCCTGGTTTTTATGTAAAAACACTATAAACGTATGCACATATTATAACAATAGAAAAAATGAAAAGAAAATGACTTGAATATGAAATATTCAAAATTCGATCATAAAATTTTAATGAAACAGAATATCTATAATGTTTACAAGAAACGAAATATCCATCGTTTATAATCTGAAACAAATATAGATAATATTTTCAATGAAACTAAATATCAAAGAAGGTTACAGCAAAACGAGATGAACCTCTATAATAAAACAAAGCGATTATTTCGGATGCCTACGATGAATCGAAATCGAAGAGAAACGAAGCTTACGGTAAATTGAAAATGTACCTATATTAATTCAAACGTTTTCCTCAAGTGGACTTGTTTCTTTTTCACATTATTGAATTGACAACAGCTTAAAAACTATTATTACTTGGTCAGTAAAAGAAGTTAGATTACCAGCTCTTCGGTTCTCGCTAACGCATGTAATAGAAAACAATACGCTCTCAACTTCTCTGCCTATTGTACGTTCCGACCCTTGAACTAGCTCAACAGTCGTCTTTCAATCTCTTCAGATTTGGTCTGTGGCTCATCTTCATTGAGATCATATCGTATAATTATCTTCGCATCTCAATCTACATCGGAGATCTTACGACGGTTACGCTAATACTGCCACTTTCCTCACCTCATCGATATTCTATTTTTAACACTTGCAGGACTCTGTGACCCACCATTTTTAAATATTTATTCTCAAACTACTGTGTGTGTGAACGAGATTTGAAACAACGAAAGGAAGATAACAACAACAACAACTTCATATGAATATGCTATCTACTTGAACAGGACCATCTATAGTATCACCACAGCTGCCTGCTGGGAAAACAGCTGTTAAATTAAAAGTCCTTCACCTAGTCCGGGAAGTATTCGAAGCGAGGATGACGAATGGTCATCAATGAAAATGCATACAGTTTGTAGTACCTCTTGCAAGTGGAGACTGAGGGACTACCCACACCCATTGCGTTCTTCATTATCCTCCTCCCCTACTGTATGGCCCACAATTATCCGTCTCAATTTTCCTTTTTTTACACGTGTTTTACCTTCCACCACGTGTAGTGCTTGCACACCTGTAGGCTTGGGCCTACATGTATGTAAGCACCACCAGTTTTAGACAATAAAATCCGTCTCGTCGGCGCCAACTGGGCGCCAACGAGACCGCCATTTTTCCTCTTGGAACGACTCGGCCCCCAACCTTCGCCTCAACTCACATCAAACTCAGCGATACAACTACCAGATGAGTCCCCAAACGGGCGAAACAAGGACGATCTATCAGTGCTCCCATCGTTTGCGCCTCCCAAAAGGGCCCCACTGGTCGTGTCGAAGCACGTGATCGTCTGACCTTCCGCCCCAAGACGATGTTTACAGTTCACCGTCTTAAAGAGATCCCATCCCGAAGCCTCTGCCACTTCGATCATAAGCGACCGGTACTCTTCCAATCCGCTTCGGGTGGGGTACTACACAGGTAATGGTGGAAATCTAACTACTTCTGGTGGTACTTATAGTCCAGTGACATTAACAGTTGCTTTAGGTGGTGTCACTGCAAATAATGGTGGAAATTATGGTAGAAGTAATGGTGAAAGTAATCATCAAACAGGATTTCAACAACAACGGCGTGTTACTTCTGCAGTGGCTGTTTTAGCAGCTGCTAATAGAAATGAATTTAATGAACTACTACTTGCTGAATTTGTTGCACGTGCTGATAAAGTAACTTTTACTGGTAATAATATTGGTATTTCATCAACTGCAAACATGGCAAGTAAAACACCTGCAGGTTCTGAATATGCAGCAGCTTCTGCATTTATACTGGAAGGAACTTTACTAAGTTTACATAATGGAATGACTAATGGTACTGGCGAGCGTGTGTAGAGTCGATTATGTTTTACTCAACAAAATCCCTATCACATTAATAAGCTACCACCTCCATCACCGACGAAAACATCACAAATACTAAAAACACATCTTCCTTCACTTCAGAAACAAAAACACGGTTTACATCTTTCTTCTTTCATCAGTGCTGACGATAGAAAACATATGACCGCATAATGTCAACTTGATGATGCAGGTGACATTTTATGGTTTTTCTGATATTTTATATAATCAGTGGAGTCTTTACTTCACATAACTTACATATTATCTAATTTAGCGGTGTAATAAAAAATATTTTATATAATCAATGGAGCATTTTCTTCACATTTTCAGAAAAATTACATATTACTTAATATAGCAGTCTAATATAAAACAAATATACAACTTCCATTATGAAAATAAAATCAACAATTTTCTCATATTTTTACTAGATGTCAATTTCATCCCTTGATACCTTAATCATGATACCGGTTTCGATTTTTTTATTTCTGTTTTATATTTCCTACTTTATTTCTAATTTGCGGTAAAGTTGGAAAGTCTATAGGTATGTTATCTTTTCAAAATTCCTAAATAATCCATCAATTTTTGAGAAACATATGGTGGAGCTATGGTTGGATTTTGTGGAAGGACCATCATAATACCTTCACTATACCTACTATCCATACCCTTTCGTCCAATACCATTCACAGATATGTCTATGTTTCTCTTATTCTGTACAGATGATGGTACTGCATCTACAGTTGTTGATTGTATGGCATCTAAATTTGTCGATGGTACTGTTTCTTCATAATCTATACGAGATGAAATTTATTCAGAATATTGCAAAGTATTATTAACTCCTTCGCAGATACTGCTCTGCTAAGGAATTAAATGATTAAATTGTTCCTCCCCATTTCCTCTTACATCTGGAAAGGGCAGTTCATTCTCTGTAGTCCGTTTATCAACACCCTGTGGAATGTAAATACATTGATCAATTGTTTCAGTTGATGTTGGAGATGAAATTAGATTATTGAAATGAGGTGCGACATTGGTAGTATTTTGTAAGAATGTCTGATTTGTTTCTGTGGTTTCCAACGACTGCCGTGTTTCTTCAACCTATTTTTTCTTGTTTATGCGCACATATTTTGATATGAGACCTGCAATTTGCAGTTCTGAAGGTATTAAATACTGTTATTGGTGTGCTAATCTAATGGTATTTAGAATCATCGCCGCATTCATCTTTCTGCCAGGAGTTGCGGTTCCGATATTAATCCAATAATTTATATCCGTTTCGAACATTAAAACTGGATTGTGACCTATTGTTTCTCCGCGTTTTGAAAGATAACCCCATCCAGCGTAAAAGTGAAGTGTCATCCCATCCATTTTATCAATAATATCATGTAATAGAGGATTTAGATCTACCCTTGTATACGTTACACACCCAGTATCCTTGTAGATGTAGTCACATGCTATACTAATTGCTCGACTTCTTGTATTCTTGTATTCCATTTCTATTTCACATTGTTCAACATGTTCCTCATACTTTTCTTCATACGATATCTCCTATAACATTTTGTACAGCTATAGTTTTCACCTGTTTCAATTCGTCGCATCTTTCGTTCGGTAGCCTTGTCACTGTACCTCATAGTACTCTCTGCATCAATAGCATCTTCCTCACCACTAGAATGTTCAACGTCTCCTTCTAAATCTTCCGTATTCCTAATTTCCACAACTTTGCCCCTGTCTGCATAATCAATTCCTGCAGCCGCATCTTCTGTTGCAGCCATGTAGTGTATTTTAACAGACCATTCCAATTTATGAATTTTATTCATAAAATGGATTTGTACTTCTGTTTCCCCTTCACAAGACATAACTTCACTTCATAACTTCATTTGCTCCAATTTGCAACCTGTGGTCTACTAGTCTCCTTGCTGTTACTTATTCCGTATCATTAATATTACAATTACCATATGAGGGCATTGTAGTAGTCCCTTCTTCATCTGTGGATCTGTTACTCGTCAATAAAGGTTCCCCACATATCAAATCATCTTTATTACGCAAACCATCATCTCCACTTGTTTCAATTACATTGAACTGCAACCCTACAGTTTCATACAGTCCGTACATGACTTTCCTCCTACAACCACCAGAATTCTGGAACAAAGTCACGTTATATTTTCTCTGTCCTTTCCTCTTTATTATTGTTCAGCTTCTTTTCCAAAAGGTACAATTTTTTTGTTTTGTCATCAAAACATTTCTGAAGTCGTCCATAATCTCGATTTATTGGTATTAATTCTACTGCGGTATTGCGTATACTACCATCATACGTCAAATATTTCACAACATCATCCGGATTATAACATCCATTTTCTTTCCATTAAAAACCGCATTACCCACCTCTCAGCTATGGCAAAGTGTGTATCTACCATTCTTTTACCATCCTAAGCAGCAGGACGAACCATTCACATAAATGCATTCCTTCCGACTCACAAATTTGTACCCCAATAGCTCCGAAAAGATCATTTAGCAGTATTCAGCTTTATCTGCTATAAGTCAGATCTTTTTACAGCCTGAAATTTCTTTCCTTATACGATATATCAACGCTTCTAATATACTAACCGTTTCGACACAATTTTGCGTTGTGTCATTCCGTACTATGTGGTCCACGAAATAATATCAAGTTTGAAAGATCCATCAGATAATATACCATTTTCAGATGTGTCACTTTCTGTTGAATTATTATTTTTCCTTACTTACCATTTTCTTCTCAATAACTGTACCATTTTGGTTTTTACAGTTCTATTATTCTTTTCGCTTTCTTGCAAAGGAGGACGATAAAATATTCCATTTCCATCATGTAAGTGGAATATTTTATCGTGGAATAATTCCACGACATGTTCCGCTTGCCATAAAACTGTACAGTGGATTCTCAATTTCTCACAGGTTCCGGTTTCATGTTGTAAACCATGTATGCCACACATGCCAATTTGGCTGGTATCGATTTCAAATCAGACATTCTCATCAATGTGACTATTCCGTACTCTCATTATATGAATATTCCCCACATACAACTTCATTTTATGTATGCAGTTATCTACGACAAAATTTATTTTGTTTTTTTCCTCGAATTACTCTCGTATTTGTTCCATAATTGAAAATATGGGAAGACATTCCTTACATTTGCCTGAAATTTTCAAATTTATTACACCGTGTAACAGAGCAATATTGATGCTGTGTAACGAATTATCACTTTCTGGTTGAAGATGAGTGATATAGTTGTATTTTAAAATTTCACCAACTCTCTGAAACGTCTGTTTGTAATATTGTCGTTTGTACCTCTCAAGAATTTTCTTCTCCACACGATTTTTCATGTCCAACATGTTATCATTGGTTAGGCAGTCTGTACATAATCTATACCTGCTTTTGGTTTTCATTCACACCGCGTTATTTCATTTACCATGCTTATACATAACGTCCGTCCAATTTTCCGATTATTCAAAATAACATTCTTTTCCATATAATATTTCGTCCACATAGCTTCACAAGATATTTTCCGTAACACAGACGATATTTTTGTCATCTCTCCGTTTCATCGTACACGATTTTTTCCTCATGATAATCTTTGAATATTGTCACTTATCAATATGAACATTACAACCTGCTTTACCTCTACATCGGTAAAGAATCCTCGATCAAATCTATGTTTCACAATACTTCCTTCATTAATTAGATTTAACCAATCACTTCTTCCACGTTTTCACCCCACACAGAAAGCTTCACTTATTTTAGACATCTGACTTATCCCATCGTTTGTACATTCCGGTTCTTCCCCTCCATTCGTGCTAATATTTTTCTTAAATGACACATCACGTAATTAGTTTCCCCCATCAAGAAGATTGTCCATTTAATTTGTACCAACTTCATCTTCAAAACTGTGCAAAAGTTTTTGAGCTTATACACCAAATATGTGACCAAATTAACACGCTCTAAGCACACGTTTTTCTATGCTTCCTTTTCTTGTTTTTCAGTGCCTGAAGTATCCTGTCAATTATATAGACACTTGCACATTTCTCACGAAGCAATGCGTTGTGAAAACCATCTCCGTCATGTGGAAATATTTTTTGTCATCTTTTTTTCACATATATAAGTCGCATTAACAAGTACATTTATGCATTTCAATGGTAGATGTCGTACTGACCTGTACTTCATTATTTTCTTCTCTATGTTCGTAAATGTGAAGTGCCTTATCATCCTAGCCACAGTAAACATTTCTCTTGCATTTCGTGTCAATGCAGTTTTTCACACCTTTGTTTCATCCAGAATGTGGTTTAGTTTCACATCAATGTTCGTTATACCATTACATATAGTAATTGTGATGAATTCGTCGTCGTCGTCATTGTGATATTTCATATATCATATGAAATAAATGTTAGAAAGTTGATTTCGAATGGGAACCGTACGGGAGTAATGGACATGAAATGGACAATTGAAATTAATTGTCCATTATTTTCAAGATTAAGAAATTTTCGCAACGTGCTCTTTACCATTTGTAGACACAAATAACAACAGAAAGAATCTGTTTCAGAACTGACACTTGTGAAAATACCTGTATTCCAATATGAATATCAGGTAATTGTTCTTCGTCTGCCAAACACAAATTTTTATCTTGTCTCTCCCGTTGAATTAAACAATATTCGTTCCTGGAAAGTTTTATCTAAAAGTAGACAACGTCTGCACACCAGCATCATTGTGTAGGTTTCTTACATTCTCTTGGTTGGACATTTTCTTCGCAGTATGCCCCTTTCCTCTTAAAATGAACCGTGTTATAACTATCATAGTGATAAAACGGTTGTAATGATTACATAAACGTCCCCGAATTATGTTTTCAAATATTCGTTTCTGGTTTCATCGGATTCTTTCTTTCGATGAAAAGATTGTGACATCTGTTAAAACCTGTTTATGCTTTCTAGTCGGTGTTTCATATGATTGCGCACACATCCAATAAGCCATTCACTAACTATCTTATCCTTTTCACTCTAACTCAAATAATCATTTTCCTTCTACTGTCAAGTTTCACACCATCTGCAGCTTTAAAAACCGTACTTGTCATAAGTGGGTACGAAAAGTAGGGTATTTCAACGCGTGGGTGATATTTTATACATGTCGTTTATACATGTCGTGCACCAAGCAGATTGTCACGTTGGCTCTTACCTTTGTTTCTCTTTTCTTCTGTCACACTTCATAATATGTGTGTTTTTTGAATTTATACTACATACCCAATATTATTGGGTATGTAGTAGCGGTTCAAAAAACAGTACATTGCTGCAGATATAATACATAATTATTAATGGAATTTTAATGAGAAAATTTTAATTTTCCACGTGTGATACGTGGTACCATTTTTGTTAAAGTTCTTTCGGTAAAAAGGTTGCGTTTTTATTATATGGTTTGTGTGCCCTTTATTCTCGTATTGTATATACTATTCGTGTCAAGCACGAACGATTCGTCGAAAGTCGACGGCGCTTGCCGACTCATATTCTGACTGCCGGTGCAATCCTTACACTTGTGTTACAGGCACTGGTAGACACTAGTGCTTTGTGCAGACTTACTTACTTGCACTTCTGACACCAATTCTCAGCGCTGTCATGTCATTTCTCAACAATTTTCATTCATCCTCTCAACATAAAATCAATTAACAGCATTACTTTTGCAAAATGATAATCGTACATTTTTCCATATAACTTTTTCCGTATTCATATGTTCACCTTCAAACCTCCTGAAGATCAAGAGGAGATTGTCCCCTTTCTTTGGATACCTTTTTCGTCAAAATCAGTTTACAACGAGCCACACCCGGGCACGCCAGGACTGTTACGAAAAGCAGCGTGTTAGAGTACAGTCTATCTGAATAAAAATGATTTCGAAAAAATTAAAAAAAGAAATTGACAAAAAACATTGAAAAAAAAATCCGTGCAAAACCAATCATGTCTGTTTATGGCACATATATGACGGTTACAAGATATTAAATTTCGACTCACTTTTTCAGCAACATGGCAATGAAATGCATAGTGCTCCACCATGTTTAACATTTGTAATTATGACGATGGAATAGAAAGGGGTTCAAGCACAAGAAGCTTCAGCATGATTTCAGTGTGGAGCACACTACGAATATGCGGTATGATACAGATGACGTTGACCATGACGTTGTGCATGACTAATTGTGCATATTGCCAATTTTTAACTATTCAATTAAATTTTGTACATTTTCATTGTCATCCCGCATTCCCGGTTTCGCAATAAATTATAGGGTTCCTAAATAATAATATTTTGATTGTCCATAATATTTTTTCAAAGCAGGAATACAGTGGTTTTTCTTCATTCTTCGACCTTAACCGTAATTCTAGTTTCATCTCTGCAATTTAAAAATCGAAATTTTCGGCTTTTGTCTCTTTAATTAATGGGAACCATTAATTAATTGCTAATGTTACATTACCCTGATGACACGATGTTGGTGCATCTTTACCAAGAAGAAGAATGTACTGCTTCTGTATGCGCGTTTGTCGGATTCTCAACGACAAAAGTAATATTGTCCATCACTTTTTTGCAGAATGTTTCTATTTCTTACGCGAGGTGGCGATCCACTAGAGAATTCATCCTGATTACATCACCGAAAATATAATTGGGATTAGGGGAAGCTATAGGGAGTACTAGACTGGGAAATTATAGGAACTTGGAGCATCACTTTCATTGTTCAGTTTTAAGTCTATATTTGTTCTAAATTTTTTCTCGGCCAAAAATTAAGAAGGACAAACAGTGACCAGTTATACATCTGGATCTCTGGTAGATAGATCGCTGTGATCATTACAGTGGCCACAAGATCTACTTAACAGTTCAACTTAAAAATGACTTTGTCTTTAATGATGAAGAATAGGCATCTTTCTTGGAATCAAGGCTGCAACTGCGGCTCATTCAACAAACATTTATCTGTTGTCGAAATTACAAATGACAGTAAATATTTTTCAATCACTTTTTATTCAATTGCATTCTAATTCCAAATTTTATTGTATCACAATTTGAAAAGAAGTCGTGTAATTGTGATAAATTTTCTAGCAGTAATTGAGATTCTTTTAACAGTAAGATTTAGATCCTGATCCTAGATAAGACAAAACCAGAAAACAATGTAGAAAATGCTCAATTAGTTTATATTTTCTTTGGATAGAGCGAACAATGATACTAGTTTTTCATTGTTTAAATGTTTCTTCCCGAATCTGATTCCAGTTGAAACAAAAATAGTTTTTTGGGAAACAGATTAAACCCTTAGAAAAAAGTGAATTTCACAAATAGACATCCTCTCCTCGTTCTGTCTCCATTGATTGCCATGCCAACACTTGGAACAGTTGTCCAGCTTTCCAAAATGTTTTCCCCCTCCATTTTTCTGAAAACTTTTTCTGTATTGGGGAGACGGACAACAATAGGATTACCATCTAGTCCAGTTAATGTCACAGAAGTAATCCCATTAATATGTTTCTTGGATAATTCGACAACAGCTTCGATATTTTCTCCAATTCTAGTGAACGTCGGATGCTTTTTTTCTTTCACTGTAACAACGACTACAATATATTTAGTTTCATTCTTACTTTTATCCTCAAATTGAATTTGCTTCTTTGCTCCAGTTGGACAACCTGGTTCAATGTAGATCAGGCAGCGACGAAGTTTATTATCAGGGCCATGTTTGAATTGGCACGGTTTCCATCCTCCCGAAAAAATAGTGTCTAGTGCAACTTCAACCTCAGCCTCAAGAAATTGCTTATTCGAACGAAAGTTGAAACGGTTCCTGGGATTTTGACCGGACTCTGGATTTGGGGCATGGAAACGAGCTCCTGGATCGTACACATCTGTGTTTTTTTCGGTCTTGATTCCAGATCTACCTGAAAATGTGTTATTGAGACGTTGGTAAAATATCTGTTGATTGTATCTTTTTCTTTTCTTAGGGTCTGAAAGTATTTCGTAAGCCTCGGATATTTCTTTGAATGCTTGTGTTGCGGCCCTCTCTTTTCCTGGATTCTTGTCTGGGTGGTGCTTTCTTGCCTTTCTTCTGTAAGCTTTTTTCACTTCCTCAAATGTTGCCTGCTGGGTTATGCCAAGAGTAATATAGTGGTTTTTCATGACTAGATATGTACAAATGTACTGTTTTTTGTTTATATGGGGATGCAACTTATATTCAGAAATTCAAGAGTATAGTTTGATTAGGAATATTTTCTATTTCTTAGTGGGTGGACCAACTTTTCGGAAATTTCTACTTACTACTGTGTACGATTATTTTTAAAGGCTTTACTATATACTCTGTCTGCATCGAGATTTTGTTTGTGTTGATCACTAATTGAGCAATTTTTGCGGCTCTATCCTCTTGTTGATTTTTGGATTATATTTTGCATGGAGAAACATGGAAACAGAAGACTGTAACAGTAAGGTGACCGGGAGAACCGTAAGCAGAAAATATATTATTTATTTATTTTTGCTTTTGTCTCTTCGTCCCCAGAAATAATAATTAAATTTATGATAAAAAGCAACATCAATCAATAATAAACATCTGATTTCAAACATGCATCGACAAGGAAAAGAAAGTATGACCGAAAGAACTGAACGGATTATTTATATGAAAGGTAGTTGAAGAAATCATATCCCATGCTGTTCTTCTAATTTAGAAATTCCAAGCCAATCAAGGAAGTTGGTACGTTTTTGTTACAGTGGTTCTATCGTGGATCCCTACAAATTTTTGTACGAACTTGAAAAAAATTTCAATCATGTATGTAAATGGTTTGTTTATGAAATGATATGGAACATTATGAAACAAGCTATCAAAATAAAGTGTTACGTTTTCGGTCGGTATCAAAAACTGGATTTGTTATCATGTTTTCAGAGTTGAAAAAATTAAGAGAGATATAAGTGGGAACTAGTAAAGGCATGGGAATTGAAATACGGACAATTACGAAAAGGAAGTTGAACTGATGGAGTTTTTTTTGTGGGCAAAAGAATATATTTAGGAACTGTGTGTTTATGTGCCGAATTCACGGCTCAAACATTAGCAATCAACCCTTGCTAGTGGCCAATACCCTGGACAAAACAAAAAGGTTTCTCTATCTTTCATTCTACAGCTAATTATGAAAGAATGTAATTTACGGAACAGTCAAGGTTTGAACTGACAAGGTTTCCATTCCAAGCTGGTAAAGGGAGGATTCGTACATAGTACGGTGAAAGTTTTGTAAAGTGAAAGATCAGTACGG
>JAULBU010020413.1:4670-19472 GCA_032358235.1 Odonthalia washingtoniensis
GTTTAAAAAATCATGGGCTAAGGCGTGTCTAACCGAAAAACGACAAGAAGTTTAGTCTCTTACTTTCAATTTAAACGAAATCAATTTCACATACAGCATGGGCGAAATTTAATTGTAAAACTTTACCCATTCCAACCAATAAAATGAAACTCTAACAAAATTGTAGTATTCAAACGGCTATTCACTCGAACTCCGTAGCAGCTCCACTTCCACCTTAACCTAAGAAATGGAAAGCGAACTCGAAACACATACGGATGCAGCTAACATACACGGAAATACAACGTCACAATTCCTACAAAATCCTCTGACCCTAATCTCCTGTGCCACCGTAACCTATAAAAAGCAAAGAGAATTCTATAAGCATAAAGACGCAGCAAAATACAACGTCTTACTACGATTGAAAAAGCCTCAAACCGCGTAACATCTCTACTTCCACCGTAACCTAAAACAGGCAAATCGAACTCGAAACATACGGACAAAGCAAACACGGACCGAAAGACAACTTCACACTTCCACTGCGAAAGCCTCAAACCCAAATCTACTGTGCCATCCTGTATTGAAAAATGAATCCCGAGCAATTCAGGAAGACAGAATATCTAATTGTCAACAACGAAGTGATGGTGTGTTAAGGATGGTATCCACAACTGTAACCACCACTCCACCCTAATTCATTGTGAGAAACCTAATGGCGATCGCGGTCACCAGCACCCCGACACAACGAAGAATTAACAGGAGAGACACAATTGTGATCACAGCCCTGTGATTACAAGTGTGTGTGTGTGTGGTCGGGGGCCAATACCTGAGGCACTGACACGCCGGCCACACAACAATATACCAATACTAATAATAATGACGTGGAACAGCCACCTCAACAAGAGACAAATGCATCATCGTATGGCGTAGGAACCTCGCGTGTACTCTCATCGGAGAACAGTGTTTGCAACTTACCAACAACGACAACTTGGATCGGAAAAAGCGACAAATTCGCTTAAATAAGAATTTGTACGAGGCACTTTGAAAGTGCATTAATATTACCAGTGCGCATGCTGCAATGCCTGTTACGATGCAGACAAAATATGCGGAAACTATTCCCCATTTATCTCTACTTTTCCCGCCGATCTTCTTGATTATGTGCAGATGCCGATGTGGAAAACGTTAGGTGGTCGTTTTAAAAATATTGTAGAGGAATACCGTTTTAATCGGGCAACAAATGAACTTGCAACTGGTATTTGGTAGTCAGTATTATATTTTCTTCTATATATAGTCAACTAGCTTTCACTTCCACTTTAATAATTTAGTTTCTGTTTCTACTTTACGCACGCTGTTCATATCCGTTGCTATACTTACTTTCAGTCTTTCATTTTCATATATATACAATAACTGTTTCTAATGCATTTTTCCGAGTCTTTCTTAACAAGAATTACCAGGAGTTCGATTATTTGTGACTGTGATACCTGATAATCACCACACCGACGCTAACCAGCACATATTTTGAGTAGATTCATATTTAGATTCACGAGTGCAATTGACATCTCGAGGTCGCAAGATCAATTTTGAATACAACCGTACGCCACCATTATCTTTCTCTTTTCCATATTTTTAAGCATGAAATTGGGATGCAACTTTGCAGTACAGATTGGAAATGAAATGGAGCAAGGGGACATTAGAGGTCTTTTGCAACAGTGGGTTTTGGCTGTACTTTACTTCTCGGTACACGTTTACGATTTTATGGGGCAGGTCAGAAGTAAGCGAAAGACCCCCTACACGTCTTAACTGTATCTTTCAATGTATTTGAATGTCCGCCCTCTTACAGAATTGTACAGCACTCATCAAATTTAATGAAGATTTACAAATATTCTATTCAATGGAAAACGCAAAAAAGGAAAGAGAAAAATTGTAGTGCCGAGATCTCAGTCCCCAATACACGAATAGTGGTATTTATATCCAAAACCGAGACAATACCCGTGCTCCCTGAAAGCGAACCACCTTCAAAAGCGAACGTTTATATACTTTTACTCTGCCTCTGTAACACCGTCTATGTGACTAAGAGGAATATTCACATGAACACAGTAGGCCCACTTAATTGTTCAGCACAACAAACCCAACAACTGATCTAATAATTATATCGATAGTCATCAGTCGCATTATGACTATGACAAGTAACGCCTCAGAATATTATCCTATTCTTACAACATAATACCAGAATTATGAAACTGCAATACCTGCTACCACTCCCAATATTGACATTACACAACCGTATGTTTTCCTGCTCCCCAATACACGGCGCCAAATTTCACTCCCATTTTCCAAACCACCACTAGACAGTCCAGTGTGGTGATCATATGGTAATCAAGCAGTCGAATCGCAGCGCTTATGGTCTGAATAAGAGTCACTCTGAAATTAATATGCAACCCGACGGTCCATTAATCTATATTTTAGTTCCACCAATGAAACCAATACATGAATACAAAGTTGAAACATTATTATTTATACACAGAAAAACTCTGACAGAACTTGTGACTCTATTCCAAACATGTATTCTGGATCACTCCGGTTGGTTGCAAAAGTAATCCAAATGAATTGAGTACATTTTTTGTCAAAGTGCAAGCAAATGTAACTTCACCTAATTTCTATGCCGAAAAACCGCACGATCTTGCTTAACCACCCTACGTTTTCACTTTGAACAAAAATTTTGTCACTAAACATTGATTGCAAATTCTTTTATATTAAATATTGTCTTCCTGATAACACTTCTTTTCTTTCGAAGTAATTGTTACGTCTCCATTAATTTACCTTACTATCTTGTGAAATCTACCGTCATCTGGTCATTCAAAAAGAAATTATAAAGAAGAGCGGGGTTTCTTTTCTTTGCAATATTTTATTCCACTTCTGTAGAGTGTATCTGTTTTTGCCTCATACTTCTCAATACATTTTGTTCCTTCCGTTTCATATTATATTGTAATCGCCTTCGTGATTCTGATCTGAAAGACCAGTGTGATATGCGAGTCTATTAAAAGCCACAAAACGGGTAGCTATAGTGGAACTATTATGATTATACTCGTACACGTGTTTGCACAGTAGTGCTGATACCGGAGTTGCAGCAGGGTAGGTGACAGAGAATTTGAGTACAGTATTAGTAGAGCTTTTTTATATGTTGGAAGCAACTAGGCTGAAGCCACAGTTTGCTAAGATGAATAGTGGATTCTGCTAATTATAACGAGGTATGATATAGGATGAAGCTAGGTAGCAGAGCTAGTATATGTTCTTGCTTGGTATCTATTCTATCACGATAGAAGGTAGACTAGTAGAGTAGCTGAAGCTGAGACGGGTTCAATAAACTCAAAATGAAGAGTTCTCCGAGAGCCAGCTGCGAGCTATAAAATGTAAGATGGGTTGAATGATTCAAAAGCAAGTTAGTGTCCTTTAATTTATGTGGTTCAGCAGAAAAAAATTGAAAAATGAAAGTGACTCAATAATGAAGTCATACGAAATGCAGACTACCAAGAAGTAGATGGTACCTATACTTATTAGCAAATTGATATATTATAAGTATGCATATTGTGGACCAATGGCGCCAGGGGCGAATCAAATTGCGACATGTGTCAGAGCGAAAAAAGCGGTACAACCAGAAAAGTGGATGTCGGTTTAACTCCCTCATAAGCCCCTGATGTTTAGGTGCACCCGTACGCTCTCGAGTTCCCAGTCTACTGTTTATCGAAGTGTCTCTCGACCACCAAACCACTATACGGACTAGTGGTCACCCGTGACCGAAGATCATGTTTTATACAGAACTGCTTACAGTGATTTCATTTCACAGTTATATTTTCTACCGCTGGCCGCTTAGTCAAACTATCGGCACCGTGCTGCCGTGACGATAGATAGAAGAAATAAAATTTAAGCGAACTAATGTGACAACGAACCACTAACAAACGAACCGAACGGAAACACCGAAGAAAAGTCAATTGCCTGTGGCTAGCGGGCCACAGAAGTTTCACGAGCGTTACTCCGCAAATGAACACGCGCCACACCCAGCGCACTGACTCATCTATTCATTCACCATTTCCATCTCACCTTCGTAACAAAGGCGCAACATCAACGATGGCTACGAAAGTTACCGCACCAACTCCCAACGATGGAAGTATGGAACAAACTACGAGAACCGTTTCTGTATTTGCTCCTATCTCAGCGCCATTACTACGCACTGTCAATCCTGTTGAACTAGCCCGTTTCATGAACTAACTTGAACGTTCCGAAGTCTAAGTTAGAGCGAAGAAAATTGACGTCCCTACTTTGATGATCATCCCGTACACCGCGTGTATCGATCGATCGTTGCTCAAGAACCTGCTGTTTATGGAAACATTTAAAGAAATTTCAAAAGGCGTCAGCGATGGAAATTACGTCACAAGCGTACACATTCAGACGTATATTGAAGATCTAATCGAACTAACAAGCGCCGCAGAAGTGTATCCATGCGTTATTGAAAGCGCACTTCAAGGTTTTGTGATGCCAACGCACATTGACGACAGGGATACTCGAGTCACCAATTTCTGCGCCAACTTCTTCTAGAGGCTTCAAAAGGTCTTCTGCGGCACTTTCAGAGACAAAAGCTCCAAGAATTCGGTGCAACTGCTTGTAAACCGTTTCCACCCGCCTCTGCTAAAAGGCCAGATGCGCCGTCGGATCTCGTGTGATGAGAAACTGGAAAAGACCTACGTAAGTTTATCAATATTCTTTCCAAGAATCCTTCCACTTTCCAGTCTACGAAAGGGAAAGCAAGTATGAGCCTACCGAAAACAAAAACTCGGGTCTTTCAACCTCACATACCAAAAAGGAAAATCATCTTGGGACGAAGAAGGTAGGTGCGAAGCGGGAAAGTGCCTCCCAAGAAAAGCCGCTGTGCCTTTGGAAATAACAGAAGAAAAAGAGTGTACGGCTTTATTCACGAAACTGCAAAGAATGCCCAAATGAAATGAAAGACCGACCGTTCTAAAATCATAGAACTAAGGGAAACGACGTCGCCGAACGAACAGTTGATCCAAGTAACGATGAAATCAGAAGCGTGATGTTCAACGCTATGTTTGGCGAGCATAATCAAGCAACCATTTGTGCCGACACCTTTTCTGATGAAAACATCATTGACGAACATAGTTCAGATGAATTTAGAAACGCTGGTGTGAAGCATAGCGTAGAAGATATGATCCATCCCCGAACTTTCAACATGGCGGCTAACCTCCCAGATAGAAAACCAGCGACGCTGTCATTTACGAAAGCCGTAGTTGTGAACACAGAGCTTCACATCCGACACGGTACAGCCCTCACCCTGTGTGGTTTTCCCTACCCAGTAGCATATCAGACTGTGGGCAACCGACTTCTTGTCTCGCCCCTCCTTGAAACCGTCAGTTTGAACAGGCAGTATAGTCTGGCTGCCACCGCTGCCAGACATTACAGACACTCTCGTACCGTCGACTTTTCTTCTCTCTTTTCAGTCGAAGTTACCGTCATGGTAAGGTTGCCCGCATACTGGAAGGAGTATATCACGCTGACGGAGGCGCTGATGATGCAGACCTTGACCACGTCGATGCATGGCTCGACATAGTATCCGAGAATGAAGGAGAAAATGAAACAATTCTTAAACAGAAGATTAGCTAGTCTCGCGGGAACGGCATGATCGACGATAGTCAGAAAGAACTTGAATATATCCTATCCAAATTTGGAGACGTCACTTAGCTTAAGCTGGACTCTATAACGCCCGCCGACATCTAACCACTTCTCGTAAATCTCAAGCTCAATAAATTCTCAATACGATCCAAGAAGCGCTGTTATCCATCGGAGAAGAAGCCGATTTGGTTCTCTACGCTCGACAACTTCTGCAGTTTGGACTCGTGCGGAAAGTCACTTCGCCGGAATGGGTATCTGCGCCATTAATTGTACCTCAGCTCTCTACGGCGATTTATTGTCTCACTGTATACTACCCTACCGCCCCGTAAATGATGCAATATTGCAGACATTCTGAACTATGCCTAACATTGAGTCGGAGCCTGTAATTGAACTGGGTGTCAATGCATACGCCGACATCGATCTCTGCAGCTGGTACAGGCAAGTGACTCTTCACTTGGATAGTCAAACTCTCTTCACTTTCATGACACCAAAAAGTATTGTAATTCCAATAAAAACAACTCAGGGAGGAACGAACTCAGCCTCCAACTTCCAAGAGAATGTTACGGCATTCTTCGCAAAGCTCAACGAGAATTTCAATGCATGGATAGGCAATTTCATAATCTTTTTTAAAGACGAAGCCGAGCTAATGCAGATCTCACGATGTTTTTCTAAAATTTTTCAATCCCAAAAACCAGCTGTTTTGCTAGCAAAGTCGGATTTTTTTGAAACAAGACTAGTGGTGTGGACGAATCACCAACACATAAGGCGTGAAATTCAACCCGAAGAACCTTTCCGGGCTGAAGGACTGTGACAAGCCTCGAACTGCAGCAGAACTATGCAAACGCGTGTACGGTTTTAGCTGCATTTCTACAATAAATCCATGCTTTTCTGAGCACGTCGGTCACCTTCGAGAGCTACTCGCTAATCTGCCTATACCAATGCAAGTAGAAACTGCAAAAAGAAGTCTTCTCTACACCCAAAATTCCGGTCTGCCATCAAGGTTCGCACTTCAAAAACGAAGTCAAACAGCACCTCGCTGTTATTCATCGAATGCGTCACAACTTTACTATCGCCTATTCTGCATGGTGTAAAGTCACGGTTTGGTCCCTCGTGCTATCCATTCTTTCGGCTACTAGATCTATGCTGGCCAAGCTCAAGATCGCACCCCAAGGCTTGACTACTAATATTCCTTCTATAGCATCTTCTCTCAACGAAGGCTATCTCGACATAATTGATCATCAATAGTACAGGATCTCTCTCACCCCGCTTGATGTTATGACTGAGATCAATCCCAACCATCCTATAACTATAAATAGTCACTTCCTTTGGGCATTCTTTGCAGTTGAGTAAATAATTCCTTATACCGTTTCCTTTTGTTATTCCCAAAGGTACAGCTGTTGTTCTTGAAAGGAACTTTCTCGCTTCGCGCCTACCTTCCGCGTCCCAAAATGACTTTCCTCTTTTTTGTATGTGAGGTTGAAGGTCCTGATGTTGTGTTTTTCGTAGACTCGTCCTTTCTTTCCATGCCGTGGACTTGGCAGTCGACGGCTTCTTTTGAAAGTATGTTGATAAACTTACGTAGGTATTTTCTAGTTGCTCATCATACGAAATCTGACGGCACATCTCCCGTTTCGGCGCCGGCGGGTGTAAATGGTTTACGAGCAGTTTGACCGCCTTCTTCCGGTTTTTGTCTCTAAAAGTGCCGCAGCCGACATTTTGAAGCCTCTCGAAGAAGTCGGCGCATAAATGGGTGATTAGAGAATCCGCGTCGTCAATGTGCGTTGGCATCAAAAAACCTTGAAGTAGCCTTTGAATGACGCATGAATCCACTTTTTCGGCGCTTGTTCGTCATATTAGACCTTCAATGTACGTCTGAATGTGTGCGCTTGTCAGGTCCTTCACATTGCTGACGCCTTCTGCAATGTCGTCAAAATTTTCCATAAATTGTAGGTTTTTGAGCAACGATCGATACACGTGGTGTACGGGACAATCGTCAAAGTAGGGACGTCAATTTTCTTCGCTCTATCTTCCACTTCGTAAAGTTCACGCTAGTTCATGAAACGTTCAACTTGAACGGGATCTACACTGCGTAGTACTGGCACTGAGATAGAGGCATATACAGAAACGGTTTGATTAGTTCGCTCAATACTTCCATCGTTGGGAGTTGGTGCGGTAGAGTTCATAGCCATCGTTTGTGTCACCCGGTTGTTACGACTGTAAGATGAGAATGGGGAATGAAGCAGTGAGTCAGTACGTCTGATGTGGCACGTGTTCATCCGCGGAGTAACACTCGAGAAATTGTGTGGCCAGCCACATGCAATTGACTTCGGTTCGGTGTTTCGGTTCGGTTTGTTTTGTTGCAGCGACTGGGCCTTCTTTGCTTTTTCGTAATTTTCGATGATCAAAACGGTGATCGGGAGAGAGATTCCTGTCTTTACTCGTAGGCTAACGTGCCGTTAATTTTATAATTAACAGACGGCGGTAAAAGAAATGCACTGGAAAGCTTTAATTTGTGCTGTATAAAATGGTAAGAAATCAGACAAACATCACCAACCCGTAGCGTAGCGTAGTGGTCGGGAGAACATTTTCTGAACGGTAGGTTGGGAATTTAATCATCGGCGGGTGCACCTAAAGATAGGGGCCTGTCACGTGCATAGGTGGAGCCAGTGCAGCCCATTACGGAGGTACCTCTTTATGCTGTTTGACATGTGGCACGATTTGCTTGGCTCATGGCATTCCATGTAGCACTATTAGTCGTATAGCTCCGGCGGGCCACAGTGGTCACCCGCAACCGAAGATCAAATTTTTTACAGAACTGCTTACAGTTCTTTCTTTACACAGTTATCTTTTCAGCCGCCGGTTGCTTTGTCAAAATATCGACACGCCAGCCCGACGTAATAAAACTTGGGCGAACGAAGCCGACAACGAATCAAGAACAAACGAACCGAACCGTCACACCAAAGCGACGCAAATTGCCTGTGGCTGGCCACAATATGCATGTTCGTCGTAAATGGTTGCTCTCTATGGTTCTCTGAATAGAAGCTACGAGGTAATACATAAATTGAAGTGAGTGCCAGGAAGGGTCGTATACATATCACTGATTGAATTAACCAATGAATTTTCTTCATTCAAGAAAATATATAAATGTAACCAGTGATATTGATACATTTCAGACAAACTTAATAGAGTCGCACTTCATATCATATCATTTCCGTCATTGAGTACTGCTGGGAGTTCTTTGTACTGCATTTTTCAAACGGGGCATCCCTACAATTTCTCCCTTCAGCCAAATTCATAATTTTTTCTTCCTTGTTCTATTTTTCGCACCGCGTTTGCGAAAACATTGAAGGTAGACCAGCAAAACCGCTCATTCCAAAGACATTGCGAAAGATAGTAATATTATGCATCAGGCTATATATTATCTAGCCTGATGCCATACCTGTGACATATGGTGTGTTGAATCCCATTTAATTACATTGTAAAGGTGATCAGATATTCATATAAGTTAGTACTATTGGGATTGTGGCCTATGTCCTTCCATTAAATGACATTAAATGACATTTAATAGAGATTTTAAGGTAGACAAAACTGCATTGTTTTTTGAAGTAATCCCGTAAAAAAATGTTCGCTTACACCTCAATTAACTACGATGTGGCTGTGAGCAATTCAAAAAATGTTACTATGGAAAGATACCACGAGAGGTGGATAAATCAGAGAGAAATTTAAAACATGTGGCTGTGTGGAAACAAATTACTGTGGCTTCTGAGACCTGCGTCGTTTAGTACCCTTATCTCATGAGATTAAACAACATGTTAACAAAACGGAAATACTTTTCGTACATCATCCTCGTTACACGACGTTTGACGTGATGAACAGATTCGAAACTACCGTTCCCGCTACAGACTCTACTGACAATACTGCGGCACAAAAAAATCCCTGATGATGGGCACCTTTCACCTATGACAGCCACAAAGATACCTTTGAGAACTCACCTGAATAATGGTGAAACATCTGAAGCATCTCTTACAATCGACACCACGAACATGCAAACTGGCGATGCAACAATAACGGATGCGACAAATACAATTGGAAATGCATCTCCGATCACACCGTCTTCCATCTTCAACGCTCCGTCTTCCACCGTCAACACTCCGTGATTCACCTTCATCATACCGCTTTCCACCGTCAAAACACCGTCATGCACCGTCAATTCCGTTCGTCGTGGAAGAAAGACAATGTTTTCTTTCGACTATGATAATTGTCTACTAATAGAACTATTTGCAGCTAGTGCATACGTTGCAAGATATGGGAGTAAAAAAGCAAATTCGAAACAGTAGCGCAAGCTCTCAATGGTATAAATACGCTGTCGAAATCAATTAATTGGGAAAAGGCTCAGGATAAGTACGATTTACTACAGAAGCAATTTAACACATCAGAAAATAGAAACCGCATAATGTCCCATGTTGTGGAGATGTATCCGAATACGATGAGCCACTTTCAATTATTCGTGAAGCAAAGAGGGAGAGCGATATAGCAGATATAGTTTAAAGGGACGTACTTTCTAATCAGGAGGAATAGAAACTTTCCGCTGGGGAGAGCGCAGTCACGATGGCAATGGAGAGAAGGGAAGCAGAAATCAATCTTAAACTTTTGTTTAAACTAGGTATAGGATTGCTGATAACTTGGTAACTGGGATGTATAACAGTGAAAATAATTCAAGTATTGCCATATATATCAATGAAGGCGGAATTCGGGTAATTAATTTAGCAGATGAGGATTTAGATTATGACATATAAATTGTATCAACTCTGTCAAAAAGCCGGAAGAAGCAAACATACATGGCGGAGAGGATCCAAGAAGATGTAGACCAGTTTTCGATGACACTAAAGTAGTGTGATGGTGCACAGATTTGCTTAGATGAAAAACGTTTAGAAGTTGAATAATGGAAATACCAGCATGTGAAGTTGAACAGAGTGGAGGATAGAGAAGATCTTAGACGACAAATCTAATTAGATCGTCAAGAAATACGACGTGATAAACTCCACAAAAGACAAGAACGAAAGGCAGAACGGTAATCGAGGGAAATATTGGAACTGGAAAAGATGAAGATGTTTATCAAAGATCGAAATAATAAATGATTCGTTCCTTGTGAAAAATATACTCTTCTAAACTGATTTTTTCACACGTAAAGTATTGTGAGATGGCGTTTAGATATAGGCAATTTCTGAAGTTATTGAGTAACATTGCTGCTATATACAGCAAACCTACAGTAGCCTCTCCAATTCGCATTTTTCGTTCACATTCCACAGTACTCCAATAAAGTTCAACTTTTTTTGTACATCCATTCCACTGTCACCCTTACTGCAGCTATAGAAATAATAGCAGCCACTTAGTCTTGTTTGATCCAGAAAAGGGCACATCCATATATGCACGTGCATTGTAGCCGCTGTCTCCGTGTATGAAATACTTAATATTGTTCATGATCATCATAAACTCCATTTGTTCCTCTACTCCGCCCTTCAAGTAAATTTCCCAATCATGTCTACAGCCTCTATTGGGCTGCATAAATGTCAAATTGGACAATTTGGAAGTGTAATCGTTTGATATTTCAATGTATGTTTACGTTTTTGTCCATTGTAGGCCGCATTCTGGACTTCACTGTACCCAGATCGATCAATCCCCATAGCCGTCCCATCTATAAATCCAAAACAGTGCATGAAAGCTTCGCATTTTCTGTGTATGGATTCAGAGAAAATGCCGCATTTTCATGTATAAATTTGGTTAACATGGGTCCAGTCATAAGATGTCAACGCGTTTCTACGATGTTCTCATCTCCTTCCCATAAGATATCTGAAATCTGAGAAGAATGTTTTTCAAAAAGAATTTCTAAATCCATCCATCTGTATGGCGATGCCAGGCGTCTCAAAATTATCAACGTAGTTAAAAGAGGACTGGTTGTGTATTGATTTCGACTTCTTTTTCTGGAATCATTCAAACACGTGACAGCTACAACTATTTGAGAAATTTCCTTTCAGCAGATTCTGAAATTGGATGGCATCTGATCGTCCGCCATGGACATGAATTTTTCGTATCAATCTGAAGTTATCATTTCTCGTACCTTCCTGAACAGTAGATCGTATTGCTCAATGTGCAAGCATAGCCTGGTTATGCAAAACAACATCGGCTGTGCTTAACTTTTCTGTGCTCTCACCCGTCTTCGCATCCTTTTGGAAAGTATTTCCGCCACGCGAAGCCAAGTTTCGGTCCGATGCGTCATCAAGCATTGTGAATGATCCTTCAGTCGGTGGCATCCCATGGTCAGAAAATTCTAAGTAAAATACGTGCAGAAGAGCAGTGTCTGTGTGGGTTATAGGAGTCGAGATGTGAGTAAAGAGGTAAGACGGGGAAAGAGGGACGTGAAAATTTAGCCTTGAAGATGGGGGGCTGAAAATAGGGAGGTAAGAAACAGAGAGATGGTTTTCGATAATTACCGTGGGTTGCAAAAATGATAAACAGCAGCGTACATTTATTTGATCAGGGGTTCTTGTTCAGACAGTGCCATCTGTAATTTTTCTGAAATAAATTACTGAATTTTTAAGGAACTATTTACCAAAGTTGTGCACCTTCAACCCTAAAATGTCACTTGATCCAATCAAAAAAATTGATTTTATAGTGTGTTGGATCCATTGGTGGTGATGCTTCGAGGATATAAATCCTTTTTGTCCAATTTCCCATATTTCTAAACCAATGAAAACAGTTGAGAGTTTTTGACCATGCCCATGAATTGAGGTTTTGATTGTGCTTACAATAATTTTTAAATTATTATATAATTTAAAATCTGAAAGTCAATAAATTTTTTAAATTATTGAGAGCACAGTTCTCCAACAGATTCTTCTTCCAGTATGCGCCGTTGACGGAATCATTTATCTGTTCATTTGGACGGGTATTTCTTTTTCTGAAATCTACACGGTGTACATTCTTTGTAATTTCGATTAACGTGCAGAACTACAAATATTTTGCCAAGAAATTGGAACAAAAAAAAGATGAAGACTTTCTGAATTGTTGGATTTATATTTTCGATTTAATTGCCAGCTAGGATGACGAAAGAAGTAGAAGCTATAATTAAATTATGAATGCAAATAAAATAAGTATAAATTTTATACTTATTTTATTTGCATTCAGAGCGACCTTACAGTATATTGTGCAGTATTTTCAGAATTAAATTCGAAAGCTTTTTTCTACAGCTCAGCAATCCAGATACATCGAAGATTGCCCTTCCTTTAGTGCAAACTTTTATTGCCACCGGATTCAAGGAGCAGAGTCCACCATACGATGTCGTTTGGTACTAAATTGAAAAAAATGTTATGAAAAAAAATCACTCCAGGGCTCGAGCTGCTCGCTCGAGTCGAGCATCTCAACCCCGTTTTCAAAAAATTATCCAAATTATTTTACGGGTATACACTTATTGTGCAATAAACCGTTGCTTGAAAATCCAGAAAATCTATTCAGTAGATGATGATGAATATGATTGAATTTGTTCCACCGTTGCCTGAAAAATAATAATACCGATGTCCCAAATTATACCAGCACCTCAAAATAGTGGTAGTAAACGAATGTTAATAAAAATATTTTCAAAACATTTCAGAAAATTACAGATTGTTACTATTTCCGTGACTTGGACTATAGATTAGATGCATCTCCGCGAATTAGGGACAACATTCATTCATTGAGAAAGCTTTTGATATGCATGATCACCTCATGAGTCATCGTCGCTAGAAAAGTATGCCGATATAACTTTAATTCTGACAATTTTCGAAGCACAGTCGCTGTCAACATTTAGCATTACTTGTAAGGTTTAGAACTGAAATATCAATAATCAGTAAATCGCATATTAATTTTAGAGGATTCCGAGATGCAGAATGCTCTCCTTATAAATCAATCTCGTTAGAACAGTACCGCATAGTTTTAAATATCTCTCGTTACAAAAGACTGTTGCTGTTACCTGTGAGCTACATAATTGGCCATCATTAAATATTGAGTAATGATATATCCAACTAGATTGTCCAAACTCAATGATTCTAAAATCAAGTCCCCATTGATACCTTTTGTTTATGTTACTATCAGCCATGTATAACTTTGGAGTACCTTACGTATTGCTGCCAATAGCAATTGCAATTGATAACGTTGTAATGGTCAAAAGATGTTTTCAATTAGAAATTGACTCACCCTTAATGTCTATCAGCGAAGATGGCTATATTCTTCATGAACTGGAAACATTCGTTTTTTCTAAGAATTTTATGACCAAACTTTTCTGCTAGTTCAATTTATGCGCTGCCGTCCATACTCTATATCGTGAATATGCACTGGTAAGTGTTATGTGTAATTTGAATGTTTCTGAGAAGTTTTGAATCAGGAGGAGTCTTTACTGTTCAACAATTTTCCATTTTTCTTCGAGTTTCATTACATCAGAAGACGAATGTTTTGTTGAAAGAAAAGATAAATCTAATGGGGAAGATAATCGGTTTCGTATGCTTTTCAAGCACATGCTTTTCATTATTTATACCTTCGGTAGCGCCATAACACCATCCAGCAATAAATCAACACTACTTTCCTTCAGTATCTTCTCTCAACAAAAACATATTTCAGATCGACGGTTTAAGTGCAAGTAAAGATATTAGCAAAAGATTAACACAAGATTAGAGCAAATACCAATTATAGACGAACTTGGTTATATAAGAGAGTTGTTAGAAGAATACAGTGGGAATCAATACGAGACAAAATACTGTTATAATGACAAAGAAAACAAAAATACACAAAGATCCTCCAGTGCCGCCATATCCCCTTCCCACAGCTGTTCCCTCCGCATCTAAACAAACTTCTTCTCAATCTACTGCTGTTTCGAATAATAAAAAATAGAATCCGTTACTAGGAGCTGAGACCCTGATCCATATCAAAACTGTCCCAATCCTGCATGATGCATATATTTGGATAATTTATTGTGACTCTGAATAATACCTCTCTGTTTTCCTCCTCTGCCTCTCCATTCTGTTTGTGAAAATGAGGTGCATATATTGTATGTCTTTCTTGACAAAGTATTCGTTACTATTGAGGCTGGTTGCAATATTGATCCTCGTATATCCAGTG
>JAULBU010020424.1:0-19466 GCA_032358235.1 Odonthalia washingtoniensis
TTACACGTGTATTCCCATTTGAGCACCTAAACAATAACGTATATATTACCAATGTGAATGATATAGTAACATACACGATGGCGTATGGCGTTACTATCCAATTGACATTGAAATCCACGTCCAATTTCCTTACCGGTATTTTTTCCATTTTTTCCATTTCTTTTCTCCATCAGTAGTGCTATAACGTGTATATTACAAGTGTGATTGTATCACCCATGATTGAACTGCTGTCCAAACAACACTTTCCTGCCAGTTTTTTTTACTTTTTCACTTTTGTCTTTGTGTACTCGTGTAGCAAAATATATTTTCGTTACACGTGTATCTCCATTTGAGTGTCTAAACGATAACGTCGATATTACCGATGTGGATGACATTGGAACATATATGATGTCGCTATTGTCCAACCAACACTAGAATCCAGATGCCTTGCCGGTTTTTTTAACTTGTTTTTTGTACTTTTTTTGTACTTTTCATCGTTTTCTTTGTTTCTTTGTTCTGGTCACCAGTTTTGGGGGTTATTTAAGCCGATTACATCCGGCGATTGAGTTGTTGATATCGACCGGCAACTCAATCTTCTTCATTTTATAGTAGCTCATTAAATTGTTCCTCGGGAGGTGCTTGATGGGTTCCCAGGTATCCTCAGCTGGTGTGTAGTCGTACCACTGCACTCGGTAAGTTGTTTCTCCTATTTTTGCGTTTGGGTGCTGTTTGTCGGTGTTGGTGCCGTGGTCCACTATGCGTTCGATGACGTATTCTTCTGTTTCTGCCGACTGTTGGTCTTTGTTCACTATCTCATAGTGTGGGTTTGTTCCCCCCCCCGCGGGGTCTGTTCATCCTCGCTTTGTTCCGAATTGCTGTTATCTTCTTCCAAAATTTTTGGATCTACTTTTATTCTCCTCTTCGGGGTCAAGGTCGTCGTTGAGGACGATATGGTTTTCTTTACCTTCCTCAGCCATGTTTATTGAATAAGGTAGTTCCTGGTTGTTGTCCTCCTCCGGAGTTGGGTATGACTTCGGAGTAAATTCTTCGTCCGTTAGTGGATGTATGGCTTGTTGAGTTTCCTCTAGAGTGCGTGGCTCCGGTGCCAGGACTACACGTGATTGTGAAACTCTCCCAACCGACCTGTCGGGTCGTTCGATAACAACTGTATTTCCTGTTACATCATTAACCTTATGCGGGCCGTCAGATACCGCAGCCGGTTTTTGGTGGTGTTCCCGTTCATCCCGTCGTTAGACGCGTAAGTATACCCAGTCGCCTAGTAAGATTTTCTCCGTCTGCCGCCTTAGTCGGGCGTCGCAGTTACGTTTGTAACGGGCCTGTGCCTGATCGAGCTTCCTCTTCGTTTTATGAAGGGCCGTTTCCAACCATGTCTTACAGGTGTCTCTGGCCTCCTTTGGCGTTTTCGATCTTGAGGATTCTGTTTTCAATGCCAATGCTGGTGGCGGGCGTGATAATACCAGTTCAAAAGGTACTAGTGCTATTGAAATGTGTGGTTGGCAGTTGTAGGCGTATGTTAGCACACCCGTATAGAGATCCCAATCCTTGGGGTGATCCCCAAGAAACTGCGTATCGCGGACCTTATCGTCCGGTTTTATCTTTCGACTTGTCCATTCGTTTGGGCATGGTAGGTTGTGGTGAAGACGTTGTGTATGTTCAGGACCTGAAAACGTCTTGGAAGAACTTGGCGGTGAAGCATTTTCCGTTATCGGGGATTAGTTCCTTCGGGGTCCCAGAGTTGAAGACCCATTCGTTCACGAAGTGCTTAGCCACTCCGGTTGCTGACAACCCCTTCATGGGAACGGTCTTGATTAGTTTCATGAAGCGGTCTGATATTACCAGTATATATTGGTTGCCGCGTGCGGTTTTGACGAATTCAACCAAGACGTCGATGGCGACAGACTCGAGTGGTGCTTCTGCCGGAAATAGTTGAAGTTCCGTTGCAATCTTTCTCAGTTTAATGCGACAAGTTGGACATCGCCGTGCAATGGTGTAGAAATCGGCTGCGCATGCAGGCCAGTACAAATGACGGGGTATAGTTTCCTGCCCCTGGGTGACGTCGGATACATCGGCTATTTCTTCGCCCGCTAGACATAAGTGGTTGTCGTCGTAGAGGAGTGGTGTTGGTTCAACGAGTAATAATCCTCGGCAAGCTGTTGTGACTGTAACCCAGGTTTGCGCTTCCGGTTGTATTACCATCTGTTCCGCTACATATATCTTTGACGAAGTCTTCCCATGGGCGGGTATTCCTGTTCCTCTGGAAACGGCGGTACGTTCAAGAGTCTCTTTTTCGGTTTCCGAATGATCGAAACTGTGGTACCGTCGTCAAGTCATACTAACCGCTTACGCGGGCGGATTGCGTGGACATGTTTTTCGCATAAGTCACAACCGAGGATTACGGGCGTTACCAGTCGATCGGCCATGTAGAAGGTCACCATCTACGACTGCGATCCGATTTGTGCAGCTAGTGTTATCGTCCCGCCATATTAAGCAGCCTATTTTTATCGTCTCGTATGTTGGTAGACCAATTGACGGGATTGATTGGTTTCTCCGATCCATACGGTAGGTCGGATCGTCTGATGAAACTGGAACCAGCAATGGTATCCAGAACGCCAGCAAACGGTTTTGTTGAACGTAAGGTGAGACCAAGATTGGCATAGACACTATAGTTGCGTCTGGCCAATACGAAGACTGATCCCTGGGTGCTTTGACGGGTTACTTTCCGCCATGGACGTTGGAGAAAACCAAAACCATTCGTTGGTAATGATGTTTTTGATGCGACGAAAGTGATAAGAGGGACAAGGGGACCTTGTGAATGAGTCTTTGGGCGACTCAGAATTTGTTTTACTACAAAATAAGAAACTTCGGCAAGTCTCCGGATTAGTTTCCCTGGGTCTTTTCACTGTTTTGGGCAACGTCGCCCCCTGTCTGAAGGTTGTTGTTCTGCTGGCGTGCGGTTAACGCTAGTTTTTCCATGCGGCATGCTATATCCGGCACACGAGTCTTCTGTGCTGTTGACAACTTTTCGTAGTTGGTAATGACCTGCTCCATTTTGGAGAATTGTAGTTGACACTTCGGAGAAATGTGGTTGAATTCGTAACGTTGGTGACAAATCAATGGTTGTTGCGTCTGGTTGCTTCATCTATTGGCGGTCCACCTCACATGGTTGGGAGTTGAAGAGCGTCCACCAAATTTAATGTATCCTGGTCTGACTGTATTTGCGTACAGGTTGGTTTCTTCTTTCATTATCGTGGATGGAAAGTCTTTGGTATCCACCGAATAGTCTGGTACTACCATGTGGTATTAGATATCGGCCGATTGTTTATCAGCTAGTTCTTCCGCAAAGTGTACTTCGCGTAATGTGTTCGATCCCCGAGCGGGTAATATTTAAATCCGCGTTCCAACCCGTTGTGCTCTGTAAGCGCCACCTTGGTCCTGGGCATACTGAACAAGGCGGTCGAAAGTTAATTCCCAACGAGGTTCATTTTCCCAGAAGCGCCCAACAATAGTCTGGGTTGTTGGTGCCAGTCCGTCCACGAAGAAGGTCATTTTTCCAACTCTCCATGGCCATTACCACAGCAATATTCTGCGTCGTTCAACCTGGACGCGAAGTCCTGTTCGGATTCATTATATAACTGCCGCGTTCCGCGTAATGTATTCACAGCCTCACGTATGGTTGCGGGTGTGGCGTACGTCCTCACCAACGATTGGACGGCTTCTAGCCAGCAAGTAAAACCTCCGGAGCGAGCTCCGTTTCTTGTTGATCGGAATTGTTTTGCGGCTTTCCCCGTAAGGAATTGGGGAATAACCACGTAATACTGGACCTCGGTCAGACAGAACATGTTACATTCTTCCACCATCATCGAGAGGAAGTCGAGAACCAGTATTGGATCGTCGCCCGAAAATTGGTGTTCTTTCATCGTCAGCTCCAGATTCTTGAGGTGTCTTCGTAATTCTCCAGTAGATGCACTGTCGCGTCCGCCTCGTTTGCACGATAAACGATAGTATCGATAGGAAATTAACCGATCGAATGCCGGGATTGATGGTTTAAACGAGGTCAGTCCTCGGTGCTTCGGGCCCTTTTCACGTTCGAAGGACGGTACGGATATATCGATTAAATCCGGGTCGAGGCCCGTAGTTTTATCACCTTCTCCGGACTACGAGGAGTTTTAATCGGGCAAACGTTGGGATCCGGCCGATGGGTTAGAACGGTACGATTAGGCTGCTCGATATTCTCTTCTTATCGGACGTGATGTATCACGATGTACCATGGCGACCCGTTTAGACGGTAAGAGTAGACGTTGGGGTGCGTCTTCCTGACTAGTGATGGGGATTTCTTTTATTTTTCTTCTCCGACAATCGAGTGTTATGGGTCTTGGTGTGCCGCGTTCCATGATGGCGTTAACATCTGAACGTAAACGTTTTACGGCTTCGGCCACTGAATCTGTTGGAGATTGTATACTTTCCGTAAGGGACTGCTTGATTACCGTAAGTTCGTTGCGGAGGTGTATGAATTATTTCTCGATTTCGGAGTTGCGGGTAAGCTCCTTTTCCAGACGTGTTTTTAGGTCTGTTACTCTTTTCTTCAGATCCGCGGATTCTTCGCTGCAAATGCGTTGTATGGTTTCCTCACGATTGAGTTGGCCAGCTAACGGTGCGGGGGCGTCCACAGAACCGGTTCTTGATGTTATGCGGGAAGCATTATGCGATCCCGCGCGTAGGCTACCGGTCACAGATCGGGTTCTTCTTGATACGGGCTTCGGTATGCGTGTAGTAGTCTTATCCATCTTGAGTCAATTGTCACCAAGTTAATTCTTGGTCGGAGACCAGATGTAGTGCAATGCACTTCCAGAAAGAAAAGAAGGAAAACTGCAGTAAGGGTGTTTGGAGTCCTCGTTCCACGGTAGCTCGTGTGGGCAGCGCACTCCACCAATAAAAGGGGAGGTAGGATGATGCTGAGTAAGTAGGTATCTGTCGTCCAGGTTTTTTTAAGACGCCGGTGTAGTTGTGTAAAGACGTGAGTCGGATGGATGGGGTTGTACGCCAAAACGGTTGGTCGATGGTCCAATGTATACTCCGTGAGGAGGGAGGCTGTTGGAGCGGTTACCCGTGATGACGCGGCTAACAGTCGCCGGTCCTTGTACACGCTTGTAAAGCGGGAAATCGACTAACGCTGGCGTAGCGGACGTTCAGCTACAGCTGAAATAGCTTTATAGTCTCGACGAATGCAAGTTAGGGGGTAGATGAAGTCTGAAAAACGCTTATCTTTATTAGAGTTGAAGAGAGGCACACGCAAAAACCTCTTAAGTAGGCCCCACCTGCTGTCGAATGGCAGGGGAGCGAACTATACAAGATAATGGAACAGGAGCCACCGGTACAGTTTAATGGGCAACAGTGTCCTAAATTCACGCGGCGATTGTGAAAAGCCCCCAAAAAAATGTGGTCCTACCCAAAGGAAAAAATATGACAAAAGCCACTAAAAAAATCACGTGTCCAAAAACGAATTGCGCAACAACCGACTTGGTAATCCTCGTCCTGGTTAGCGCAACGGTGCAAAAGAGCATCAATTTCACATTGTCTGTGAAAACAAGCAGACTCAATTACAAGACAGTATAACAGGAACCGAGCGATCGATGGAAGGAAATAATTAAGACTATATGGAACATTAATTACACGGAGACGAACATACGGATGCAACCAATTCATATTTTTCAAATAAATCCGAATGGAAAATATTACAACAGGATCTGGAAAGTAATAATGTTAGGAATCAGAACCGACATATTGAATTTCAGTATGTATAGTGATGGCTATACTTGAATGACATCTAGCCATGCAATTCTATACTTTTCGAAGATTTGTTTTCTAAATTATGAATTAAAAATATGCTATGTGATATGACTTATAGGAAAATGATAGCTATCGAAGGAGGTTAGGTTATAGCAGATACACCAAAAACAATACTGTAGAAATTTTTCCAATAAATGAAACATCTTGTGACAATTATGTACACTTCCTGAAACTGTTTTGTGTGGTAAATGTGTATCAAAATAAAAAATAACCAAACGGCGTATGAAGTTCATATAGCATATATTACACTCAACTGACTGATGAATGAAACGAAAAACCGTATGGAGAAAAATATGGATGAAGAGAGCAAGAAAACAGATGAAAACTCAGCGTATGGAGTATTGCAACGGTTGTTTAACCATCCGGTGGAAGTTGACGAAGAGACGAAGAATGCGAATCATCCAACGAAGCTGAGTGTGGAAAAATGGTACCATGTTGAAAAGATATATCCGTAATTGAAGAAGGTCTTGTAGTATACCCGAGTGGTGCGGATATGACTATGAAAACCACTAAGAGTTTAAATTTGAAAATTGAACTGTAGTAATAAAGACGTTGAAGATGTGCATTCCATACCATTTTCGTTTTATATATACGACAATACGAAATATGTCATGAAGAACATAACAACGTTTCACAATATTTATATTACAATATTTTTCCTTTTTCGTAACAGATAATGAAATATTTTGGACAAGTACAAACTTCATCCAGACCTAAAGGCAAATCATGAAACAAGCGGAAAGGTACCAATATGGAAGAAGGAATGGTCGTAAGATAACCACGTAGAAGTTATGGAACGGTTTCCCGTATTGCAGATCATCATGTTGATGAATTCATATATGTTACTGTTGAGCCAACAGAATTTACCATGAGATATGAACGGAGACCGTCACGCTATGTCACCACGTCGGAGCCATTTATTAATACCTTTGGAAGGGATGTTATTATTGACCATACAAATTGGAAAGAAGTTCATCGATTTAAACGAAATGGAAATGGGAGAAAAGAAGGTCCATCAATAAATGTTGAAGAGTACATATATCGTAGTTTACGTGAACAAACACTTGATAGAATGCGTTTTGATTAAATGGACAATGATCCGTATGGTAGAATGCAGAACGATGGGTCAACACTGTACAGCCGTCAGGTGGAATGGGCTAAACGGTGGGCATGTACCGGGGAGGTATCAGCTAATAACCCTGCGAGGAAATATGTAGATAAGTTCTGGGTTAGATACCAGAGAAAGCTGAATATCAGTACTGCGTGGTAGATTTAATAGCCAGTTTGAAGCCATGCTGCGATACGTGGAAATATATTCATGATGATCCATCTATTCTAGCAAATACTATATCCGAGTAGTACATGATTGTACGTAGAGACTTTTGGGATGAGTAGTCCATGTTTGAGAGGAGAATGAGAAGTTCTACGAAGCTTATTTAGACCCAGAGAAGGTCTGTTAATATTCGAACAAGTGAAGATCCTACTTGATAGGGTGGCATAAAGTTGAAGCTTTTGGAATTCCAGCTCAAAAGCGGAACAAATTCTACATACCTGCTCCAGCTGCTGCTGCAAGAATGGAACCGGAAATTATTATAGCACCACAATCACCTCCTTAATCGGATCATCACTTAAGTGACTTGAAACATGGGAATGAGATGTACTGTGAAGTTTTCACTCAAGTCATTACCAGAGAGGCAATAGAGTTGTTAATTGCACTTTCATACATCAATGCCGTCATAATATAAGAATATGCAAACAAGGCGATCCATGATTACAGGCAGCAATGGATACGGTATTATTCATTATGACTCCGCTACCAGCTGAACTGGCAAACTATTGTTCCGATCGGGTTTTAATTGAATTATTCTACAATTCTGACTATGACTTACAGAAACAATAACCTGCATTTATACGATGTGGTAAGGTAGATTGGGAATGGTAAGGTAGATTGGGATGTTTTGAGAAGACGAATGACACATCCATTTTTTCACTACGATTAGGAGAGAGAGGTATAATTGTCGATCTACTGAAGGATGAGCAGCATGAATACAAATTTTCAAACCGTAAGATGAATTACTAGAAAGTACGGGTGTTTCCTGAAATAGCAATACCGAAATGAATTGTTGAAGGTGATGTGATAGAAGAGTGTAGAGAATTGGTTATGGAAACACTTTTCAATAATCGGTACAAGGATAGGGAAGCACTGTAACATGACAAAGTTTTCGATAATATACGTTTACGCTATTGAACACTTACTTAGGAGAAGTTACGCGTTTCTGGAAAAGGCCAGTGATTTATTCATGCAGGTAATTGAGTGGATCTGCGCGGATGAGGGTGCTAGAAAACTTGAATAAGGACTGAAAGAGAGTAATCACCATGTTAAGGAACAATCTCAAAGACTGCCGAGTATGAGTGCAAAGCTCGAGAGCAAGAAAAAGAAAAGGCTACGATGGCTGCTAATATTCAATGCCTTCCGTGGAATTAACAGCCACGCACAGCCACGCGAGTAAGGGAAGCTGAGAGATCTGCGCGATACACTCAATCGGAAAGGTTGATAGGGAAATACAAGGATAAACTGCCCGGAATGCACACAAGAGAGTGGTTAATATAGGTAAAAGGACAGGTGTGTTAACGAATAACCTCATAAATGATGTAATCAATGCTGTGAAATCAATTACATAAATTTTAAGGGTTTAAAATTGAGCATGATCAATCTCCACGTCCGCAGAATGAGTCTTCTGTACCTGACGGATCATTCTGAACCGTTATGGTAATGTTTTTAATCGCTTGATTGTGCCTCTTCATTTGTGTTCAAATAATTTGTAAAGTAGCGTTTGAATAATGTTTGATGTTCTTGACTTCATGTAGAAGTATGCTTATGTTTTTACGTTTTTGTACCTGAAGTATGTATACGTAATTTAATTTTTCAAAACAAAGTATAAACATTCTTTGTTATATTTTGACTTATTTAGTTATGCACGGTTTCGTGTGCATGCGAGGTTACTTGTACAAGTTCATATGATTGTACCTGTACGACACTCCGATTTCATAAAGGAATGAGTTAAAATTAATTACTGTATGTAGTATGAATAAAAATATTTACAGTATTCCGTGACGTTCACACATTTTATTAATTTTCCAAAATCACATGTTTTGATAATTGTTCTGAAAGCCAAATGTGATAAATCATATTGTGAGTAAATTGATCAAAAAATATGGTCAATAAGTACATCCAGTTTGGTTATATCAAAATCCTAAAGTACGACAGTGTCTAAATCCGAAAATGAAGAAAATTTTAAAATCGGATGTTTTGAACATCTTTTTTTTATGTTAAGGTTTCATATCGAAGGAAACGAGTACAAAAATTTATTACATTACACAAGATGTTAAACAATTTGTTTTAATCTGCACCGTGTAGGATCAACAAGTGCGGTACTATACCATCCGGTTTATAAGATTTACTGAAGACTTACATGATGTTCACGTTGTAATGTTATGTAAACCATTATGGATATTGTACATGATGATGATCAATGACGAGTTATACTGCCAATTGGATATACGGTATGTATTCGACATAATATTATTATATTAGTATGTTTTGTGATACAAATGACACGAGTCTCTTTCATAATGGAAATACACATTGTTTCTATTGTATTTCTGTACAATTCGGTTTGTAAACATTTATAACGACACGTAGTAAGTTTTTCTTTGTAGCACATAGATGGAAATGCGAATAATTACCAATTGCATGGTTCGTAACGACGTGTAAGCAAACAATGACACGAACCAGGATAATATGTTTACATATTGAATGGAGAACTATTTCATATTTAAAAACAGCTAAACGTCTCAGCCCTGTTTTATTACGTTATGAGATACCAAAGCGGAATGCAACTTGAAATGTTGTTCTTGATCCATATAATGCATATGACGGATCATCTCCATGTCCGCCGGATATTCATAACTTTCTGAATTTCCAAATTGGTATTAGATTTATTCTGTCTCCACTCAGTTGCAGACTGGTCCATTTGAGGTTTTCGTAATCCATTATTATATCTAAATCTGCTGATACAGGCTCATGATGCTCTTCATCTTGGAATTGATTCATCCGAATTATAACATTATGTGTCTATTTACAGCTAGCAAAAAGGGTTACTAAGTATGTACGGAATCGCGAAGTGAAAGAAAAAGGTAAGTGAGGCTACTGTAAGTGTATGTATAGAAATCGGGTACTTGCGGTTCGCTAGAGTTGTGGGGTGACCGTGATCCTGATAAAGTTACGTACCTTTACGGACTTCGGGTCTGGAGGCTACGTTAGTATCCTCCCTCAGATAGGCTAGTAGCTGGGATGATGGGACACAAGGTGGACGTGTGGGGATCAACTGTATCCTAAAGTGGACTCTTAATCAACTTAGTGAGTGTTTTGGTTCGCATTTCTTCTCGCCATTCAGTCAATTTATCGATTTCGTCAGGGTTGATAAAAGGTGGGATATCTGGTTTTCTTGTTAATGTCTATATCCTTCATCTCGTTCTCCAGATCGACTCGGATGTGAAATTTATATCAGTACCAAGCTCTGTCTGAATGAATTCCGTACACGTGTGCCAGAATTCCACTGTTAGTCAAATTCTAACAAATTAGGATTCTCATCAATCTATTTCGTATTCGGCAAATAGTAAATGGATTGAACATTGATTTAATGAATAATTTTGTATAATTGTACAAGAATGGTTTTACTGAAATACGTGTAATGTTTCATAAGTGCATAATCCTTTACTTGAGTTGATTCACACGAAGCTCGCACCTGTATTCAATCTTTTGATTTGACATTATGCAATATAGCACACACATTCGATATAAATATGGTCTCGTCGAGTTCCCATGGCCGGTTTTCACCACGTAGAATCTCAAATCTTGATTGCAACATTTTCCAAACAGTCTTTCCACATCTTTTCTCACAGGCTCTTGCTTTAACGAATATTTTCTTTCTTCTTGTTTTTCCGATCCGGTCATAGGACGTGAAAAATGTGGACAATGAGGGTATATACCATCGACTATAAATTAAAGCATGTGATGATAGACTCCGTCTTATTTTATACTATAACCGTTCGGTACTGTTGCGTCATATGCCTCGTTGATACTTGTGAAAAATGGTGACCTCGCAAGAACGTTTAGGTCATTATTCGTGCCTGGTATCTCTGAAAGCCATGAAAAGTAGTACAGATAATGGTCGCACCAACCCTCACACTGAACAGTTGCACTTTTAGAAATATATGAGTTCTGATATTGACCTTTCATTGAACCAGGAAAATTATTCCATGTGTATTTCATGCAATCCACAGCCCTAATGCAACTTGGAAAACCTATTTCAGTATGACTATGCTGTATACAGGTGAGATCCTGCCTCTTTGGAAATCTGTTGTGGATTCTACTACCATACATTTAGATTATATCAATACAGAACTGTGTAAAATTTTGCCGTATGGTTTCCTCCTCCATGTATACACAATCATCCAGGTTGTCAAATAATGTTCTAGTGCTGAAAAATTAGCAATGAAGATAGAACCATCATATTTTTAGTATACACTTACGTCCGGTTCCATTCAACCTTTGTTTAAAGAAACCAGGAATGTTTTGTAGTAGATCATGTCGTAATCTGTAGTACACGACACTTGGAATCGAGAATCTAAGTTTAAAGATATAGTCTGGGCACGCAAGGTATAGACATACGTAATTCTTCAAGCACCAAGAAACACCACGAAAATATTTTTTGTCCTATTTATACATCCTCTATAGCTACAGGATTTTTCAACATGTTCCATGCCCATATGGTTAATTTCTTCCATAATTTCGACAACTGCAGATTGCTTTTGCTTTAAACGAAACACCAACATGGTTAAATAAATGTTCCCTTTGGCATATATCCAGTTCGGTTCATTCCCAGTACCTGATTGTAAAACGAGTTCCATAGTTGGAAGTCAAGTGCAAACGGTCCCCATTTGCAAGGAATAGATACCTTCGTCCATCTCATATCATAACTCTCAGTACAGAAATTCGCAATTCCGGTCTATATTTTTCATCTTCCGTCTGTTTAAACAGTTTTTTGATTTATCCATCATTTATCCAGCATTAACGATTCTTTTTGGCTCCATTGAGGCCCACTACATTTATCTTCGGTATAATTTCAGTCATTTCGTTCTCCTCGGTCTAACCTTCCCTCATTCGTCTCCTTTAACACCACTTACATTGTTGTAAATTTCTGCTGTCTTAGTTTCTTTGATCTGTTCCTCTTCATTCCTTACATCGACGGTATGGCCATCAAGATGTCGAACTGCTTCCATTTTAGCTAAATGTCGTACATTCTGGTTCTGCAATTCTTGTATTCAAACTCATTTGATCACTACCTGGACCAGCTGATGGCTCTGTATAATCATTCTCGTTGAAAAGATTAACACAGTAGCCATAAAAGGTCCCACATTTTCCATAAAATCAGCTGTTTCAATTAAAAGCCCCTCCAAACATTTCATGTTCTTTCAAAATTCCACTGAATACTACCCATTTTTCTAGAAAATCTGTCCTCATATTCATTCCCTTCATTCACAGAATTTGGTTTATGAGTTACATTCGACTCAACGCCTTTAAATTGCCTTCATTGATCTGTACCACATGGTGTCCCTGTTATACTCTTCCATTGACAGTACGAACAGGTAATATAGACATGTTTCTGTTTTCTCTCTGCCGCAGCTGACCATTACCGCTCCCGCTCCACAAGTCCAGTTCGGAGAAGAACTTTTCCTTCCCTGATTACGTTCCGTGTCAGCACCATTTCCTTCAGCTTCTTCGTCAACTAAACCATTTGGTTTGGTTTGTGCCATACTAATTCCATGAAGAACATGACCCATTTCTGTGACAATATCTATGGTTTCTCGATATGTGCCTCTCCGTCTCGGTTGTTGATACAAGTTTTCGCTGTCCAATACTATGAAATGGAAACACAACAAAATAAAGTCCAAATATCGGATGGTCAAAATAAATTGGATAAAATCAGCACCGGTGAATTATTCGTCGTCATATGATGTAGTTACTGACGATAAAACAATATTTGAACATGTCACATTCTCACATAACACACAGTAACGTGATTATTCCGTCACGTTTCGGCTATGATTTCGCAACTGCCCACAGAGTTACATGAAATTGCAGTATAAATATACTTCTTGCTTACCTGTTTCGACTAGCTTTTATATTTTTTGGTGAACACATTACATACGCTTGACTCATCTTTCCATTTAAAATTGTTCCATTGTACGGATTTGTCTTCATTCAAAATTCAATGTTTTTTTCAAGAATTAAAATTCAGCGAGCTGCTGAGTTTATAATGGCGTACAACACTGGAAGTGCTCTACACTTTTATTGAAAACATCCGTCAAGAAATACTTTATTCAGTAGTGTATAAAATCTGAGTTCGAACTTGTATATTCGAACCCAGCGTCTAACTATAGATGACCTAACCATTCTCTATTTACTGATTTTATTGTACTTTTTCCGCCCTCCACATACGTGGCGTCGAGGCTCCGGTTTAACGATATTATTTAGATAAGCTTCAAATGTATGTGAATTTTATTTTCAAGCAACGGTTAGATAAAATGAACAATTAAATCTTTGATTGATCCCGGTGTTATTAGAAGATTGAGGTTTTATATGGTTCCACTTATTGTTCCAGGTTGATGCCACACTTTACTTTCGCATGTATATTCATTTATTCAGAACATTTAGTGCCAATTTGCCTTAATATTTTAACACACAGATAGATATTCAATAATAAATAGTTCAAAAAACGACGCGTTTCTCTTTTATAGCCTCATTCGCGAATATACACCACGTGTAACAATCATTGTATGCTTCCAGACGTTGAGAGTTTCAAATTTTCCGAAAGGTAGCACATCGTGCGCAGCTCTTTCCATTGAGATGCATTTTGGTAAAGTATATTATATTTTTCACTTTTCTTTATTTATCTTCCTTAATTATTAATTCGATACCACTGTACGCTTTAATATTAATCCTTCCCCGAAAGGAAGAGTCAGAACCTGAACCAAAGAAATTGGGTTAGACTACTGGTGACACAGTAGAGTTCTTTTCTGAAATGAATGGTCAAAACCTGTTTTTGCGACTGTATAAGTTTACCTGGGTCAAACGAACGTTCTTCTGACGCTGCTGAACGTATAACTTGAGAAAATAGGGTTTCAGATCCAGTGCTGTTAACACAGGTAAACGGGGAAGCGCTACTGAATGGGGTATTCTATGGCTGGTTTATCACGGTACTTTATAGTATTGAATTATTGTCCATTACGATTATCGAAATTCAATCCTTAAAAAGAAGAAAAACAGTAAAACAAAACAAAAACTCCAATAATTCAGTAATTAAACATTAACTATTGAACAGTTTCCTTATACACAACAAATTAGGCCTTACTGATTTATTCAATTTAATCTATCGTCCTTTGGAACCTTTCTGGTTTCTTTACAACAAATGGAATCTTCATAATTCCATGAACGAGAAGTTGAATCATTTATAGCAGTTTGTGTCTGCTTAAGAATTGAAGAATTATGGTTTGTTAGTACGTCTATGTTTCCGGAACTGAATGCCTACATTCAAACGGCGTAGTTTTTGGGTGGAGTGAATATCTACTTGACCATGGGAATTTTCGGGGTCCGTGTAGGTTACATAAAAACACTACAGTGTTCGAATTGTTCCGGATGGTAACTGAAGAAAATATCTACACAATTTGAAGATAAATTCTATGGGCCATGAACTGTGGTTTCCACGTACTGTAGTTTTTAATGTATGAGGCGTACAAATGTACTTACGGACGCTGTAAAATAAACGGAAGAAATGCTATGGAGAACCTTTCATGGTTTGGAAAAGTGTACGGATGTAATATTAAAAAAATCTTGCAAACACCGGACATTTCTTTGTATGTGTACTACAAAAAAGTACACATCGTGTAAGAGAGAATGAATTAATAATTCATAAAATGCAACGAAAAGTGTAGTTTAAAATGGAAGTCAAATTGACTGCGTAGTTAATATGTTTAATGTAACACCGTAGGTGCAAACCAAGTTTTCATCCATTTACTGCATGGAATAATGAATGGTGAATCAAAAAAATTATTCATTCCATTAAAGAAAAATTGGATGGTACTCAGGTTTGTGATGGAGACATGTGTGATATATTTAAATAATATGATGGTGTTCGCGGTAGCTATCATGGATATATAGAATATGGAAAATGTACATTGCAATACATGTATACCAATTAGAATATTCATGTGATATTTAATTCAAATAATAATGGTATCATACCGTATGTCGTCCTTTTTTATTTTTATGACATTTTTCAATTTCATATAATATGATCAGTGATCATATTATATGAAATTGAAAAATGACAGAAAAGGAAAAGGACGAAATAACAAAAATGGTACAAATACGAAATGTGATAAAAACGAAAAAGTGAAATAACGCAAAAACAATATAACTAGAAAAGATAGAGATTCCATATAACCAAAGCGTTCCCAGATTGATATTCACGGGATTTGCAACTGGAATATCAATATATCACTGCTAAGAGATGTACCACCTTGATCTGCTGGAATAGGAAAATGACATATAGAAAAATCGTTAATAGAAAGGAAGTTAGTAATTTGTATGTCAATAAACATGAAATGGGAATTTAGGTAACAGAAGAGCCATAGAAGAAAATGTAATAAACCTGTTTGGAAAACCGGGGTATTGAAACGGAAAAGGTTACTTCTTAACGTAATTCAGATAATGAAATTAATGAAAAGAACGGTTAGTAAATAGGAATACAATAAAAATAAAATGTTGGTATGAGTAAAATGTAGAATTAAACGTACCTTTGCGAAATGCTTTGTGCATGAAATTGCATTTTAATGTATGATGACTGACCTGTAATTGCTCGGCACCGATTGTTACAAGTTGAACGGCTGTTTTCATAATTGCATGCAATAACGTACATTGTGCGTAGCTCAATGTTACAAGTTGATCGGTGGTAGGTGAAATTGCATTCAAATTGTTGCGATCGGATGACTGAAATTTGGTGAATGAACTATCTTGATGGGGAGAGGGAAATGAGGAGAATGTGAGAATGGAATTTTGTAATGGAGTTAAGAAGCAAGTAATTTAATTGTGTTAAATTAACACAAAAATTCGTCATTTTATGTAGAAGAATGGGTCCCTGACGAGCTAGAAGTACTTGATTGTAAAGAGAAGAAAAACGTTTCTAAGAACTGGAATGTGAAGCGAAAATAATTGTTACGACGAAAAGTCCGAAGAACAATTTTATAACAGTACAATCAAATTAGTTTCGCCAGTACATCAGAACACAGTGCAGAATTATACATGATTGTTATATAGCTGAAAATTCAATTGATTGGAAAAGTATTCATAAGATTGGTAAGCAATATATTGAAGGACAATTACGAAGTACTTTATTGGAGGATGAAGAAAGTATCGAAGTGACGGTAACTGTGGAAGAAAATTTGGAATAAAAAAGATATAACATAAATTTATATAATGTATTAAGTAGGGTTATGTGTTGCTACTATCTTAGTTGATTTATGTTTGTATTGATTTCAATGAATCTACTTCCCTGTGAAACTGATTAATGTAGAAAAGCTGACTTGGCCATGATAATTGTTCAGTAAACGAATCAATTCAAAAATTTGATCGCAACACATGTACAGATTAACATATGGTATCGAAATAAATGATACCATACTACTCTCCTATTTCTAAAATGTTTTCCACAGATTTTGGGACCGTTACATATTTTGTGTAATCAACTTCATCCGATGTACCCTAACGAAAGCATATGCAGTTCAAAACAGTATGCACATTGTCCAGCGGCTCTCTGAATTCCATGTATTGTAAAAAATTCATATATTTCTTGTTCATGTCATCAGACTGTTTCAAATGGAATAGGAGAACTTTCGCTATATATGAAACGAAACTGATACCAGCAGCACAATTTATAAAAACGAAGCTACTCCCTTCCTTCTTGCTGGGACCAAATTGTGTGGTTGCAAATATGCGTTGTCTTCTAACTCGATATTTACATGGAACTTTGTAACTGACAGTATTTATAGAACTATCATACTGTTGCAATGTTGGAAGATGGCCACAAAATATGTACCCCGACTAAAATAGTGTAAGAGTTATTTCGGAGTCTGTAAGAAAAATTCTATTATCTTGTACATAATTCTGAATGAGATACGTGAAGACTGTTAGAATAGTACGTGATACGTTTTTCAGTATTAGAGCAAAGATTTGATTCGTTACTTCGGTACATAGTACTGTTCTTTGCCGTATTGCTTCAATCTGTTGCAGTAAAATAGAAACCCCATCGTGTACCAAATATGTAGATGCTTGTTCTGGACGCTTTGATGTTGGAAATTGATTGGAACTGCATTTTAGAAATGCAGCATCATGTGAGCTACGTCTTATAGAAGAAAGTTTTGGTCCCATATTCTCCACTTTTTAATCCATTGGAGTTGCTAGCCGTTTGGAAATAGAACCATATGACTGTTTGAAGAATGTACTGAAGTTCTCATACGGAGATGTATCAATTAAGTTTTGACCTCCAAATAGCGAGAGGTCTTCCACGACGTGACCTAGTGAATGGATCTTCAATGTGTGAATCATTGCATAACAAAGTTTCTCAAAATGTTGTATGCATTGCGGTTTTAGAATACAAATTCCGTTACCAACTTGAGCAATCGTTTCCTTTGACTAGCCGACTGAATTATTGTCATATAAAAAATTTGGCATGATGGTTGCATATATTATGCAAGCAAATTTTAGTCAGGGGTGAATAATCTTGATATCCGGACGTATCCGGCCACAAATGGGAATACCGTATACAAACATTTATAATCCTTTCCCTTCAGCATTCATCGAATAGAATTATTTTGGAAGAAACCATTCAGGTTCTGATACTTCTCCTTTGTTGAGAAGTTAACATGGAAACCGGGTACCCTAATTGATTTAGTATTGCAGCAAGAAGGGAATTACATGACCGCAGCAACGCAATGCGCTGCATCTTAAATTGTTTACCGTTATTAAGTTTGTCCAAGCACTGCATGGAGAGGTGTGAACTTGACAGATATACTATGAAACACGTTTTGATTACATTAAAAGTACCCAGATGAATGTTGCGCAACGGTGAATACGTAAACATTGAAAACACCAGGAAGAACCAACTGTGGTGGATGTGTCTTACCTAATGTTTCCATGAAAGAGACCCAAGGTGCAATTAAAATATCCTGGAGTATTTTTTGCTCTTCTTTGAGTAAAACATTTTTCTGTGCTGTTAATGATGCTGTATTTGCCGATTTCAGCAGACCACAAATCTCATTTCTTCTGGTATGACACTATGACAGGAAAACAATTCTATTTTATATAGTTGTCTATGGTCACATGAAAACCAGCCATTGGTTGTTCAATTAACGGCACAAGAACGATGGTCATTTCCTTGTTCAATGAAACCATTTTTTCATCTCGCCCCCTTGATGTCGAAGTAAGTGGAACGTGATCGTCAATGATAGTAAGGTCATCGTCTATTTAGCGGTTACTGAAGTAGGTGTCCTCTTCGCCTTGTCGAGAATGAGATTAGTCTAATTCTACAGGGAGGAATCCAACCAACCTATATCCATGGTCAATAACGAAACGTCTTAACGGTACAGTGAAATTCAAAAATGTGACATGTAAGGAATATACAACTAACAATTGTGATTTCAAATTCCTTGCTGTTATATCTATATATATCTGTAACATCCCAACAAAGAATTAGGCATCGTGTCTCTACTTCGAATCCACTAAATTGAAAAACCACTACTTATAACCTGCGTTCTTATAGACATATATAAATTTGCAAAGAATTCGGATTGAAGAGGATGAGAGACATAATCAAGGTCCAATTTGTTCAAACACGTTCTAAAATGGACATCAGTTTCAGTCGCTACCTTTATTTGTGTACGTAACACCTCAATAACGTCTTTTTGTACATAAATTCCTTCCTATTATCGTCTGAGTCTGTGGTTCATGGTACCTCAATTTTCTGAAATCCATCATCGAATAAACTTTGAGCGACGGTTCTATCCACAATAGACATGAATTCCTTCCAATCTTTTATGCGGTTACGAAAAACATATGGAATGAAGGTTTCCGGTCGAAGAAACCGAAGAATCTTGTCTACAGGTTCAATACAAATTTCTTCTGATAAAGACAACAAATCGTTTGCTGCAACTTTCACATCACTAATATTTTGCTAAGTTTCAGATGTATCTGCAAGTTCAGGTGATACGTTCATTGGATATTTATGGGCCTCTCCGTTTTCGTCAAACGATTCATGACGGGCATCCGTTCTCTCAATTAGCTCATGACGGATAGTCGCAATTGTAACATCTTGTATACATTCCAATATCTGCTATTTATTGTATTTACATGAAGTGGAATGTCGTCTGTAATCAGCCGATATGTCTCTGGAGTATGTGAAGTATCTCGTATTACAAACGAACTGTTTCGTTACCATCAT
>JAULBU010020435.1:0-19466 GCA_032358235.1 Odonthalia washingtoniensis
TTTGGTTGCTGATAGATCGGTTGCGTGCTGGGCTACAACGCGATATGATGAACGGTCGCCTTAATTTTGCCCAGGCGACCGTTCCACATGGACGGATGAGTTTCAAACAGGGAAAGGATGCGCTCTCGGTGGGAGGGATAGTAGACGTGTGCGAGGTCAACGGTGTCACGCTAAACTGGCGCAGGATCGGCTGGTAGAGATGAGTTGGCGGGGTCTACAATTGGGCCTTCCACTGTTTCAACGTGGGAGAACTTGTCTTGGATTGGGGGAAACGAGATGTTGGCGGAGTCGCTCTTCGACTCGGTTTGGACGTCTTGGACGACGTTGATTTGAAAGGACAGAGATGTTACGATCTAATTCGCGCCCCGTCCAATGAGCAAAATGAAGAAAGTCGGGTGACGCACTGCGTATTGAAATTTCATATCTTTCGAGATGGGGCGCGGGGATTCTGTGAAATTGGTGACGAGGATCCGGAAGGGTGATCCTCGTTGGACCTCGTGCGTGCCATTGGCGACGCGGAGACCCCTTCACGTGAACAGGGAATTATTCGGCTCGATATGAATCGTGCCGTGAACCCCGGTGATGACGCGAACGTACGTATAAGACAGTGGAGTATTCGGCATCGATTTGAAGATTCGGATGCGTGTCCTTGTTGGGGGGGGAATGGTTCACAAGCGGGAATAGAGGGGCCATTCACCAATTCATCGTTGTCGATGGAAAACTTGTTATGTTCTAAGATGGGAATGGTATCCCGTGTTTATTTGACAGTGCCGTCGATGCAGCGAATGGTGCGAAAGAATCGCGATAGGAACATGGTTCCTATCAAAACCTCGCAGGACAAAGAGGATGAGGCATAGAAGGGAGAGATGTATGTCGAGTTTCCCAGTCTGAGGCGTAACTTAACTGTGCCAAGATGGCGAAGTACGTTGCCGTTAGCATCCCCAAGATGAGGCAGTTTCGCGATGGAGATTAAGTGAGTTCTCCAACTAGGAGGTAGGGCCGATTGGTGGACGATGTTATATTCCGCCCCCATGTCTAATACGGCACGGGTCTGAAGTATCGTTTTGGTCACCAGGCTGATCGACGCGGACACCAGATAGAAGGACGAGGAAGGGATTGTCTCGGCTTCGGACGAAGTTTTCTGAGAAAGGACGGGACGGGAATGGTCGTTGCTAACGACAAAGGCGCCACCCGTTAAGCAGGAGTTAATCCAATCGCCAGTTTGTGGTCGCTTTCGTTTAGACGAACAAGTTGGTGGCTACGATCTGTGTCGACGGCTTAGTCGACGGCTAGCTCATTTTTTAGGACGCTGGGGACGAAAGGGTCGTAGTGTCCCACGATTCATCATCATTGGCAACGGAAAAAAGAGGTGATGAGGTGTTGAGAATACGTGAGGAACTTAAAGATGAAACTTTATTTATTATAGTCGTATGCTGTACGCGTGCCCTGTTCAGAGAACGACTGCGCAAGAACATGGGGACAGTCGAGTGTGGTCGTTGAACTACTGCCCCGTCTCCTTTTTCTGATCGTCAATAGCATTCTTGGGCTCACTGCTCGCAAGTGCAGTAGACTCAGGTATAAAGAAAGTTGGACGATAATTGTAGTCGCTGTTGTGGCCATTTACGAGAAGCAAGCCGCCGCGGCCACGCGTGGCATCTCCTTAAGCAGTGGTTGAGGGATTTGGACCAGGATCCAACGCCACTCCTGCGCGGTGTATAGAGAGCTGTTTAAACCAATCCGCGACTCTTGGATTCGCGGCAATTTGGTGACGGTAATAGCAATAAGCGAAGAAAATTCGCTGTTGCACCGTCAAGCTTGGACATATGAACGCGGAATGACACAATTAGCGGCAGATACAGCAGTTGAGCTCCCAATAGTCGGACGGAATGTCTAACATGGCCAAATCGACTTGTTGCTCCGTCAACGTGGGAACTATGCGCTCACGTCCGATGGAATTGGTTTTAAGGTCAAAATTCTCGAGCATGTCGCGAGTCGTGAGAGAGGAATCTGACTCCGTGTCCAGGCTTGGTCTACTTGCCATGAAGACGTTCTACAAACGTGTCATAACGTCGTCGCAAAGTTGGTCCTCCGAGAGCTCTTGGATGCGGTTGCGGAGTTCCAATTGGGAAGGGGCAGCATTGGCGACGACCGAAGTCGCCCCCAAGGATGCTGGCGGCCAAGGATCGATCGTAGAATGAGGGGAAGTGGGGAGGTGGCTGTTTGTACGGCCCCATCGCCGTCGGAATATGCAATACGGCTGGAGCAGCACGTCGCATACGGGGTGCGACGTCAAGGGGGGGTTGGAGCCTGTGCCGGGGACTTCGCAGACACGCTGGATTTAGCGTGATTGGACAGGGCCTTGTTAAATACATGTTACTTTGTGCGTCGAAAAGGATGGCGGAAGGTGATACCAACGTATACTGAAACGCGATTATACACGGAGAAACAAGTGAAATAAAAGACGTGTGATACATTTACTAAAAGTGTTGATGACAAAAGAATGATGTCAATCATCAAAGAGGAAGTTTTGCAGTTAACGAGAAAAAGGTAACGAACGACAGTACGGCAGACACGTTCTACAATTGGAAGGAATTACCATAATTTAGAGATATACACACGTGTCAGATTAAAAGTGAATGGATATATACACGTGTCAGTGGCCATTTGAACCCTGAATAAAAAGGGTATAAAGGATGGACGATCCGAACTGGGGATGAAGGGAGAGAGAAGAACACACACATTAATAATAAAAGACAACAACTAAAAGTACACAGACTTACCAAAAACTGCAATTGCTGAAACCACGAGAGGGACCAGATCTGACAAGGACGTCAACCAAGCAGACGTTAGGAGAAATCTTACGACGTCTATCAAACCGCGAGCAGCTAGCGTAACTCGCAGCGTTCTCGGCCCAATAGTGACACAAGGATTGGCACGGTTAATCGAGTAGACCAGAACCCGTGGCCCACCAACCTCTGCAATTACCAAGCGCAAGCTGCGTGAAGGAGAAGGGCTATAACTGAGAGAAGGATATCGATTGGATAATAAGCTAATAAAGGGGGTTACTAATTAAAGAAGGAATTCATCAGAACAAGAGTATACTCAAAGAAATAAAGAGCCTCTACACGTCTTAACCGTCATCTTGAAGCAGCCAGCCAGGCGCTTGATAGATTGGAAAGGCAGCTGGGAGGGGTGGGTTTGGAGTAATGGCTGAGTTGCCGGGTCCAACCCATGAAGAAGTTGTTGATCAACTCCGTCGGTTCAAATACATGGCGACAAATGTCGGCAGAATCTTCCAAGAGCAAGGCGTAAGCGTCCACGGATTCGCCCGAGGATTGTTGCTCGTCGGAAATGACGCGATGTTCGGCACGGAGTAATTCGTCGTTGAAGAAACGTTCCAAGAGGCCGTGAACCACATAAGGCCAGGTAGCGCGGAGTCTAGACATTTTCGTGGGACGTCCAGGGCGAACGTGCGAATCATAGAGAGACCGTGCCTGTTCCGACAAGTATGAAGTGAGGATGTGGACTGTTGCACCCTAGCTGACCGAATGATCGTTAAAAGCCTCGAACAATTTAGATAGAAAGGCGAATAGAAGCCTGCCGTCGGAGCCGGCGAAGGTTCCGATGGACTGGAAATGGGCATCGATGGTTCGTTTCAAAGAATGGAGGTGCTTATAATCCTTGCCCGTCATTACGGCAGACGTATTATAGAGCGAGTAGGTTCGATAGCCTACGAGTGTATGGAAGGCCTCCACCGTATCCGTAAGAGGTTAAAGGACTGGGGCATAACTGCCCATCCGTGGAGGAAGGTATTATTCCCTCCCATTACCGGGAAGCGGGACCGGCGTGTCTGCCTCCGTGATGATATCAGGCAGACGAGTTGTGTTCGTCGTTGGTGCGAGCTGAGAGGCGCGGTTAGCCACTGTGCGCATACTGGGAATCAACGGATCTTCGCCGCAAGCGGTGACGGCTCCGACGGGAAACGGGAAAGGAACGTGAAAATGGTTGGCGACAGGGGCGACCGAATGGAAACGTTGCGTAGGCGCTTGTATTGGCGTCGGAATTGGGCGAGCGGTGTGAGCTGTGCTCGTGACAAGCACTGATTTCAAAGAAGAAAGGCGACGACTGATGCCGTCAATTAGTTAAGAGAGGCCAGCGACCTGGGGTGTAAGTTGCGATACGGTGTCGGTGGGTTTATTAATCTCGATGAATTCAGAAACGGCCGGCAACGTGAAAGACCAAACGTTTTCTGTCATTTCTTCCATCTTAGTCTCGAGCTGAAAAACAGGAGTCTTGATAGACTCGATACGACCCAGGATCATCTCATTCTGCTAGACTCTATGGTTCAAATCCGTTTCCACATTCGTGCTCAATCGGCGAAGTTCCGCATTGAAGTGATCAAAGCGACGCACCATGTTGGCAAACTGGAGCAGTATGGGCGTGAAATGGGTACCTCCAACCGAACGATTTGTGCCTTGGCTGTTCGGTGGGGGTCCAACAGTGACCCAGCAGCGTAATGTGGAGCATGGCCGACTCCCGAAGGCTGGCGTTTTGATCGACGTAGATGCCCCATAAACGTCAATGAACGGGTCAATTGGGGCAGGCGGGAAGCTTCCGTAGGGAGAGAGGCGGGAATGGTTAAAGTGTTCATGAAGGGGACGACCGGGGAAGTACGAGACGTGTCCACCGTATGATGGCGGACCGTTGTAGATTGGAGGCCGAATAGACCGTCGTCCTTATGTTGCTTGGGGGTGCGAAGTGATGATGCAGGGGACCGATTGTACATTGTAGTGTAGTTGTAGGTAGAGGAGTAGATTGTGTTTGTTGTAGTATTCTAGGCTAGGAGACCAGTGTAGTACCCGCCTAGTAGCCTGGAAGAGGGAGTAAAAGGGTCAAAGACGGGGAACAGAGCAAGAGAAACAAGCTCGACTCGACGGTGGACTGTACAAAACGTCGTAGAGACGAGGGGGGATCTGGAATATATCATGCTTCACAAGTCCAGTGGCACCTTTCGAAGTGCGTGCACGTGGGGGAGCAATTGCGAATCGTCTTAATCCCATCCCGCAGCGTAGTTTACGGGGTTTTCTTGTAGGGCGGTCGAAGGTGGTTGTTGTCGGTTAAGTTGGGGTCTAGTTGGTCTCCAGGGAAAAGGTGCCTGTCCAAGTCGGTACCATTGGCGTCGATGAGGCAGTATTTATAATCTAAAAACTGGAGTCCACACGTGGACAGAAAGGTTCTGGACACGTGTGGACAAAGTAAAAAAGGGGGGAAAAGAGGAAAGCAAGGAGGGAAGATAGCGGGTTAAAACCCCGTTATTAGGGTGGGTGGTTCCTAGTACCGGCGATGGGGCGAGGTACTACACCTCCCTTATTTCGGTGGCCACATGTAGTCTCGTATGTAGTCCTATTTGTAGATAGTCTCCTAATCTCTTCCGCACCAGTAACTAAACTATCCTCTAAGGCCGTTCTTTCATCCTGTTTTTTCCAATGTTTCCTCTTGCTCGTCTATTTCGAGCGCCAGATAATCAATCAATTGTTCTCTCTCCCCGTAATCCTCATCAATCCTACTCGAGGACGTGTTTTCTAAAAGACTAATCCGTTCTTCCTCCATTATGTTTTTGAAGCGGTAACTAAGTGTCTTCCAAGAAGGCCTCGTTACTACATCAATAGTATTAGCCGGCACTGTACGTACGAAATGTGTAATAGTCTCCTATTACTTGCTTTGCACTTTCCCATTCATGAAGACATGAGCCACAGTAATTTTTATACAGTTTAGGAACGCTGCGTCCAACTTTTTTGTAAATCAAACTCTCCTTTTCCTTTATATGACCGGTGATATACCCGGCATCGCACCATACACGTTGGTATTTGACGAGTTTCTTTCAATCCCGTCCTAATTATCCAAATGGCATGTGATGCTGAGTTTACAGCCCGCCTTCGTGGACATTCTTCACCGAGGAGCCCAAGTTCCTCATTTGCAAAAACCGACATTGTTGTCGGTATTGTGATCAGTGTGACTGGGGCGCTGGGTGTCGTCATGGGGATTTGGTTAGGGGGTACGTTGATGTGGTACGTTGCACGATGGGTCTTTGGTTCAATGTCAGTGTCCGGGTTGTTGGTGACGTGCAAGGTACAATTTGGTTTCGGTTAGGCGGTGTAAATGAAGAGGTGGGGGGAGGCCATTGGGATTGAGTATATGGTGGAGTTGTTTGTTGGTTGAATTTTCACCGATGGATCAATAGTTGCACTTTGGGTGCTTGGATTCGAGTAAATGGTGGAGGTGTTTGTTGGTGGATTTGTCACCGACGGGTCAAGAGTTGCACTTTCAGTGATTGAATTTGTCTGCACGGACCCCCTTCCCTGAAGTCTGTTTTTACACCCTTGCATTGTCGGCACCCGCCATTCGGGTGCACGATGGGAATAAACAATGCGGAAGGATTCAGATTGGGTGCTTCGTTTCGTCAGTGGTTTTGGGTACGGGAAGAGTAGTCCGTTTCGATTCGGTTTTATGGCCGCTATCTACAACGGCTGAAAAAATTAAAATTATGGATTTTTAGAATACAGAAATTGTACTGTTTTTTGAGTTGTTCACAACAAACGAGTGATCTGCTCAAGGTTCTGCCCTCATCGACCGTAAAAAAATGGAAAGCAACCGTTCAATCTCATCAAGACCATTTTATGATGAACGTGTTGTTGTTGCGGCTGTTCTGGTGAGACGACAATTTTATGCGATGGCCCTCTTAACTGGTCAAGGGAACACACAACAGCCGACTGGACCATGAGAAGATGCAACACGAAAAGATTGGTGGAAGCATTGTTTGCTCAGTTGGCCATCGTGTTTTCCGAAAGATGTACAGATTGGACGTAGTGTCTTTCAATGTCTTACTTCATAAAATACTCCCTATGATCGAGACATGCGAGGTGGAAATGGCTGTGCATTCTTCTGGATCAGAGGTTTGTGCAGAAGTACGTCTGGCAATGACGTTACGATACCTCCCCGGTGAGATAGTCTGCGACATTAATGAAAATTTAGGTATATCGGTCGGTGAATTTTACAGAAGTGTCTTTCGCACATTTGACACTATAAATAAAACGGTTAATGTAGAATGGGATTTGGATGACATAGATAGATTACAAGATCTAGAAACGGGCTTCGGAGAAAATTCAAGGCTTGGTGCGGTACGTGGTGCTGTAGGTGCAATTGACGAATAATTATTATGGAAAAAGAGTCCGGCTATCGCTATACATAACCCAAATAGATATTATCGTGCGAGGAAAGAAAGGTTTTCAATCCTTTTGATGGGTATTTGCGACGACAATCGAAAGTTTATCTGGTTCGATATGAGTTGTACACCGACGTCTCAAGCCTCCTTAGCCTGGACTAGCACCACGTTGGGGAAAATGTTTGAAGAAAGAAAACTGAACTATCCAATTTTTTTATTAGAAGACAGCGCGTTCACATGCACTCCTTCAATGATAGAGACGGATTAGGCAAACCGCAGCTTCCTTATGATCCTCACTTGGTTATGCACGTCCCATTATTCGTGTGTTAATGTAGGTTGTTGTTTTCATAAAGGTGACGAAAAAATTTACAGTGACAAAATTAACCCTTATTTTTTTATTGGGTGGTACAAAATCTCAACCTCAAATAGGTGGTACCAAAAATTAAAGTTGTATAATTTCGGCATTAACTTTTTTTACTGTTTTAATTTCTTGTACTGGTAGATAATGGGCATAATGCAAGGTAGAGCATCTCGAGGCGACGTAAATTTGATTAAATTTAATGTACATACAGTAAAATGTGGGAACTTTAGGCATCCCTACTCGGGTGAAATTTCGAATATTTTTTCATTGGGTTGAGTTTCGGGTTGAGTTTGAGAAAATAAAAACTCAACTTGGCAAAGATTACACCAATTCAATTTTAAGTGAAATTTAACATACACCTGGCCCGGCCAGGTGAACGTTGAGTTTCAGGAAATTTAATGCTGGCTCGTATACAGTTCGGTACAGCGTAATACACATTCGACGTCTCCTCTCTTCGGAATAAACTACCATTCTGGAAGATAAAAAACGTCGAAATGATGTCGTTTCGGCATGAGGTGCGTAAAAACAGTAGTATGGGCACCAACTTCTACCGCGCTTTTGTAGGTTCTTCGGAAAGATATCTCCACCGCCGTGAGTGAGAGCCTCCTTCATGAATACATAACGACTGCTTTGGAGATAGAAGAAGGCAAAATACGATGATTTTGGCATGTGTTCAGCTATAGCAGTAGAATGGACACTTTCATGTCATAAAAGGGGGTATAAAGCCACTTTCTACGGCTGTTTTTCTTTTTCCTCTTTGGAGAGCAACAGTCCAACCAGAGCAACTTTATAACCGAAACAGGCTACCGTTCGACATGGATATCCATCAACTCAACACACTAGCCACCTACTCCTATCTGGTTCCAAACGACGTTAAAACTACCAGTGACGCGTCTACATCTCGCGGGTCCGGTGATGATCAGGTGATGAATGCACAACGATATCGTTGACCATGCTGACGTGCAATATGGCATAAATGCCATCATCAGGGAATGCCTCAACTTTACCGGAATCTAGAACCACACAAATAGAAGAGAATCAGTTATAGTGGCGAATGGGGGCATCTCTAAAGAGAGACTTTGTAGATGATTTGGGAAACGTGATTGAGCCAGAATTCGAGTATAGTCCATAACAGCCCCCAGCGCGGAACAATTTCGATATAGTATTCGGCGACCAATTCACCCGCGCCGTCAGCTATCAAAAGAGGAGTGAAACTGAAAAAGAAACTACTGACAACAAAAATACTAACTGTCTGACTAACATTTCTAATTCTGTATTTGACCACATTAGCAATATTGGTACAAGTATTTCAGTCATTTCGCAGTATGTATTGCACCACGTAGTTCCATTTATCCATCTGAAGATATGATACTACTACGGAAGCGAAAGGGACGTACGATTGGACCACGAAACAAGAAGAGGACGGTAGTTGGTGGTACAATTTCATTAACGGAAGTGGACAGTGAACAAATGCAAGTGGGGACCCATTTTTTGCGAAGGACGGATTGTGCTTGGCGAAGGCGTGGATAAATCGGAGTATGAAAGGCACAACTAAAAGAGAGGAAACAATGTGGGACGAAATATGTGACTATTGCGACAGGCAGTTTAATTTTAAAAATGATGCAAGTTCAATGAAGGGAAAGTGGTGTACATTACGGAAGGGAGTGTCTATTTATTTGGGTGCAGGGAAGCATGTTTTCAGCGGAAATGACAGTAGCAGAACAAAAGAAGAGCTTGTAGATATGACAATGGCGTTATACAAGGTGAAGGCGGGAAGGATTATACCCAATGGGGACAGAAAAGAGTCTGCATAATTTAAATATGTGGATGCAGCGAACTTTTTGTCGGACTACCCGAAGTTTGGCGGACTGTCAGAAGAAAGAGAGGAGAGGGAAATCAAAGAAGCCATGAATCCCGGTGTGGTTTCTGATAACAAGGAAGAGGACAAGAAATACACAAGACCGAAGGGTGTGGAGACAACAAGAAGGGAGATGTTCAAGAAGAAAGGAGAGGACAAGAAAGAGAAGGAAAGATAGCAGAAACAGAAATATTTAAAAGACTCTACCCAGGTAATGAATCGATTGGCAACATGCCAGGAGCGGGACAAAAGGGCAACTTTTATGCTAATGGAAATGGTTGGGAAAGATTCACCGCAGTATAAAACTTTATTTGATATGATGATGTTGGAAATGAACACCGAAAAGAAGTTGAAGAATGAATCAGACAATGAAGAACAAGTAGCACAGTAAAAGTTTTCCCCAGCATCTAGACTTAGTTCCGCAACGTGCGGTTCAGATGCTGGTTTTACTTCTTTGCTGTCTCTTACTTTCGCAGTCTTTGCGCTTTGCGCCTACGTTTCTAATAGCGAATATGCTAACCATATCCACAGCTGCCGCACCATTTGTTGCTGTTGCAGTTGTAGTAATTGTTTTTGTTCATTATTATCATAATTAAATTATAAATGGTATTATCTGAATAGTACCTGATTGCATTTCAAACATACATTCCAAACTCTGGTCATTTCACCTCGATTGCAAATTTTTAAAAAAATGTTTTAATTGAGATACGTGTAAACTTTTCTTTACATGATGTGCAATTTATTTCTTTTATCTGAAGAATTGGCCAATAAGATATTGAAAGCACTGACACGTTTTGTAAAAGTTGCTGTCAACCGAAATGTGATTCATAACCGAAAAGCGGAAACATGTTTAATGCAGATATTCACCGTCGCACCAAGCTTCGCACCGAGCTTGCGCCATCCCACTCTCAATCAAATAATTCGTCAAAGATCTACCATCTCCCTCTTTCACTAGCGGTCAACTATTTCGTACCACATGCTCTTACAATACGTCTTACACACATCCGCGAACCACTACCACCACCACATCAGTTCGATCTTTGAATTCTCGATTCATGGAGCTGGAATTATTGCTGCTGGTGCGACTACTGGTCCCAACGCTAAGCTACCGATGATTTACTGAATGGTGATGCTATGGTTGTTAGTCCAGAAGGAAAGGGACAATGACGGAATTTCCACGAAGTGCGATTTGTTCGCTCCGCTATATCTCCTTCCACTAACTCGTTTTTCCATACTTCGTCTATACCAACCATCGTCATCACCACCTACCTGCAATAGCTTGTAAGCCTTCTCATTGTTATTCACTTCCTTGGCTCTTTAATTTTTGAATCATTATATATACATTATGAAGGATTCAGTTCGTATAGTTCTGGTCGGCGATAGTAACTTTATATTTTATAAATATCTTTTCTTTTCATCTTTTCCTTCAATCTAATTCTCTGATCCAACTAACCAACCAACCAACATTTATTTAACGCATTGTGCGTGAATGCGAGCGCAGAAAAGCGCTCGTTATTCACTTCCTTGGCGTTTTTATTTTGAAACATTATGAAGGATTCAGTTCGTATCGTTTTGGTCGGCGATGGCAAGTGGTTACCTAAATGCAGACCAATGGATATGAAAGTTCCTGTTGTTCTAATTGGAAACGAGAAAGATACCAGAGGATGAGTGAAAGATCCTTCAGCTGCTGCTAAGATGGAAGCGTTTATCAAACCTATTATGGATGGTTTCGTGAAGTGGATGTAGGCTTGAATATTCTGCAACTTTATCGAACATATCTGAAGTATTTTATTTTGTTCAAAAAGCTGTGCTGTATCCAAAAGGGATTGTTTATGATGTGGAAAGACATCAACTAAAACCGAAAGCTATTTCCGCTTTACGTCGTATTTTCAAAATGTGTGATCGTGATGCAGACGGCGGATTACACTATATTGACTTGAATGATTTTCAATACTCTCGTTTCAATGTAAGACTTCAACCACGTAATTCGAAATTGTGAAACAAGTGGTAAAAGAAAACAATCCAACACAAGGACTCCTTCCAGATAGATCATTATCAGTATCTGTATTTATATTTCTACATACGCTATTCGTTCAAAAAGGTTACCTGTAAACTACATGAATTGTTTCGCGTAAATGTAAGTACGATGATGAGTTGAGATTACGTGTAGATCAAAGACTTATGCCGAAAGTTGGCATTGATGAAAACGTTGAATTAAGTGATGTTGGCAAAGAATTCTTGAAAAACGTTTTCCATAATGCTGACAAAGACGCTGATGGTTTAATATCAGCAAAATAATTAAGTGGCATATTCGTTAAAAGTTAGATATGATGTGTATTGTGTATGATGTAGCGTCTCAGGAATCATTCCCTAAGGGTTTGAACGTTTGGAAAACTTTACAAGAACGTAAGGCTGCAGAAATGGCTGACAAAGAAGCTGGTAAGCAAGATGATGGAAAACCATCTGATGTTGGAATGCCAGTGTTGTTTGTTAGCTCGTTCGGTGAAAATGCTACAGATGACAATCGTGTCCGGGACTTGTAGACAATCGTGAAAGATTCAGAATTGAAAAAATTGATGAACTACGTGAGGAAGCTGGTGAATTGAGTGACAGGGATGATCTTTGTTTGAGTTCATTTCGAAAAGAGATTAAAAAGAGTTGTTAGAAGTTGAAGATGCGATTTGTACTACTTTTAAGACGACAAGTGACACCCGTTCAACTGAATTACGTTTCAGGTATTTTTTTATCGATGAGGCGACTTGGTCAGTCGATGTTTGAATGTTTGGTTGCCCTTGGATCGCATCCCATTCGTTTAGAAGTACAATTTCGAATTCATCCTGCTCTATCATGCTTTTCATGAAACACTTTCTATGAGGGAACTTTACAAAACAGCGAGCGTACGTTGTGTCCCACTTCACGCGCATGGGACCTTTACAAAAGGATTTCTACATCGACGTTGAAGTTGCTTCCATAGATGCTTTCCAAGGCCGTGGATGAAGCAAATGGCCATGTCATGTGTTCGTTCCAATAAACATCAGGGTATTGGTTTCCTGTCAGATCCACGACGTCTTAATGTCGCACTTACTAGACCACGGTTGGGTAATGCCATCATCAGGAACCCAAAGGTCTTGGCGAGACAATCATTGTGGACATCTTTAATTTCTCATTATCGTGATGAGCGTGTGTTGGTCGAGGGACTGTTGACGAATTTGAATACTTTCGTAATTTCCATCCCACGTCCGAGGCGTAGACAGAATGGGGAATTCTCTAGACACACCCCTTTGCATCCTGGTACTTCACTGGCTGTGCGTATTGGAATGGCTGTCGGTGCTGGTGTTACTGCTGGTGTTACTGCTGGTGGTAGTAATGGAATGTTGGATCCGGAGCTCCACCCACCTAATATGCTTGCGCCTTTGTCTGGTAATGGTATAGTTACTGCTGGTGCTCCTCCTGCTTCTTCTGTTACCGTTGGCGGTGGTGGACCTGGTTTGATTAATGATGGGCGTATCGGAACTTTTGAGTCCACTCCGGTAACTGGGACAGGTTCTGAAATGGTGAATCCAATGATGGGTAACAAGGTGGGGGTAGTGGTAGTGGAATTGATGCAGGTAGAGGGACAGCAACGGATTATTAGTATCATGAATCAACATGAAGGCAATTGGGAAAGGACTTGTTGCAATGATGGTATTAGGATGGATGGGTAGACCGACTTTAAAGATGGAGATTCTGATGGAAATAGGGTAGCTGTTTCAGGTCGACACCATGGACTACATAATTCGTCGTTATACAGTTCCATAATTATATTATCACCATCTTCATCTATAACCATTCCATTTTTACCATTTTTACCAGCATGTTGTGTATAGACAATACTATAGTATCGCACATACTTCACTTGTCTTCATTACGTCCCCTTTACACCACCTTCTATTTTCGCGACGAAGAACCTCGAATCTTGACTGCACGCCACCAAAAAAGAGTTCGATGTCTTTTTGGATGGCTTCTTGTCTCTTCGTATAAACTTGTTCTTATTCACTTGTAGGTTGGTGCATCGGTTTGGCGAATAAAGGCCAATTAGAATAAATTCCATCTCCTAAAAAATACATCTGCTTCCTCTGAGACTCATCGTCTGTAATATTGTATGTTTCATCAACTTCAAAATTGAGGTCCCCACGTAGGATTTCGGTCATTAGAGATGACATTGACAATACATTAAGGTCATTGTTAGTTACAGCGCGCCCAGAAAACCAACTCCAAATATATAAATTCCTATCACACCACGCCTCAACAACTATTGTTTCCAACTTCCTTCTCTCGGATTGTGGTACTGCACTTTTTCCGCAAAAGTGCAGTTTTTCCACTTTATTTTCATGCAGTCCATCCATGCACCCACCGCACCCTTCGAAACCAGCGTCTTTGTAACTTTACTAGATTTTCATTAATTCGATTTTCGTGTGTCTTCTGTTCAAGTAGATGTCATCGTACAAGTGAATAATGTCCTTTAAAAATTCAATAAAGTAGAGCCGTACTATTTCTTCAGCCATTTTGCATCCGTCATCGATCCTGTCGTACGCGTCGCCTGTCTGTAACAAACGAAGGCACGCCAGATCTTTGACTGTCGGTTAAATTCCGTCTTTCCCATTCACAACTTTTCGAGTACCACAATAGTTCGGCTTTTTTTCTTTCAAGTCGTCATGAATTCACCAAAACAGCTGCAGGGGTACCCCAAAACGTCGACGGAAATCCTTTTCGGTATACACAGGACTATCAGTCAAATATTAATTGATTCAGGTAGGTGTAGTTCTCTTCAGATTGACCGACCCCTCCGCTCGTCTACACCACTTACCCATTTCCTCGTCGCTGGAGGATTCATATTCCTCATGTAGCTGACGAACTCGTTGCAACAAGACGGAAATAACCCCAATCACTGCAGTCACCGTCTTGAAATGCGCTGAATATCGAGCCCGTTGGGAGGGCCCATGTTCTACGAAACAGAAGGCGGCCAAAGGTAGAAAATAGAAAAAGTCCGCCGATTTCGAACTTTTCAAATCTTTTCTGCGTAGGGTATTCAGTACACTAGGACAGATCATCCACCTGTGGTTTACATTTCAAATACAATGTGTGACGTTAAAAAGTCGTTTCTCTCACCCCATTGGTCACTGACTCTATACACCCATAGTACAAAGCGGCCGGCATACACTGATAAAAATGTTACTACTGGAGATGAAAACAGGAAATGCAGTCAAAACCAATTCCACAACACAACAGTTTCGATTATTTCAATTTTATTTCTGTTCTTAAAATTTTAATCGAATTTACGTCGCCTCGATATGCTCTTACCCGTTTTTTGCACAGAAAAGTCGGTACTACACATTTCCTTTCCGCTAAATTCCTCTTTCTCATTTGTTCAAATATCATTGTTTCTTTATTAAATTTTGAGAGTGCTGTACAATACTGTATGCGATTTCCACTTCGCAAAATCCCAGATTAAGAGGCGAAAATTTCCCGTTTTTCGTTTACTTTAGGCTTGGCCCATACTTTCCGAAACGTGTACGCAAAATAAAAGTAATACAGCAAGAACCATTGTTGTCGAAGACCTCTATTAACGAATATTCACTTTTATTCTTATTCTGTCTGCATCAATTCAAAAATACCCCCTCTCAATAGTGCCGCATGAAGCAGGATGCGGCCACACCATGATGTCATTGTCTGACGAAGAAGAAACACGAAGACGTTTCTTTTGATAGATAACTTCGTGTTGATTGCTTTGATTTTGTGGTGTGTTTAGAACAGTGAATAGAGAGAGAAAGTCTCATATCTCTCTTTATCATCATCTGATGATTTTAATAGTGTTCAAGTGCTAAAAGAGAAGCAACGTGTAACGTGTCAGTCAAGCCTGTTGTGATTGGCTTAGGCTGACATGGAGAAAGTCTCACAAAAAATTCCGAACTATACAGAAATGAGAAAAAAAATGTGAGCATGAATGTAAAAAAGGAATGAAATATAATAAAGTTATAAAAGGAAAGAAAAAAATGAACCTCAAGAATATAAAACATATCAGGCAATGGTGGATAACTTGTTATGAAAGTTGGTTTGATGGTGATATATAGTATGTTTGTAGGTTTACATCGGAAGGAAAAGGAATATATGCAATTGAAATTGTTGGATGAGCTCTGAATGGAACTGTTGTTGTGATCATAATAGTGATGAAGGTATATTCTTGTGGTTGCCTAGTACGGTTACTGTGCCACTTGATGTGGTTGCCTGTGGCCATGCATGAGTTTATGGTCTTATAGATGATTGGAGTGTATATAATAAATGATGAAGGTGAGCAGAAGTACAAAAATAATGCATAATGGACCTATCGACAGAATGGAGAAAGTTTCATACTCTCCTATGCTTCTGGTGAGTCGAGAGAGATTCTGATGGATGTGGTCGAACTTTGTTTATTGCATTTAGTAGGAATTTATGGCGGGATGGTAATAGCGGCTTTGTTAAAATGTCTGATAAGTTCTCAGTTGTTGATACTCTTTCAATAGATATTGTAGATGATTGACTATGTTGTTGGAGGTGATGGTGTTTGATGTCAATATGCTTCCGTCGTCGGGGTTTGCCCGTATGTTTAGCAATATCTATAACTAAATTGCTGTCAATCATAAATTTAGTTGGTAAGAGGGGGGATTGATTTAAGTCCATTATCATTTTTCGAATCCAGATAGTGTCCTGTAGTGCTTGGGAGGCTGTTACATATTCAGCCTCACATGTGCTAAAGGCTACTATCTGTTGTTTGGGAGATGACCAGTGTATAGCGGTCTCATATGAAGTGTGTATGGATGCAGATGTGGATTTTCTGTCCTTTGATTCTGCGTTATCAGAATCAGTATAGGATTGTAAAGCGTCATTATTTGAGTTTTCAATTGAGATTCCATTATCAGTGCCATGAAGGTAGCGTGCCAGATGTTGAAGTAGGAGAAGATGGGTAGATGTTGATGAGGTGATGAATCTGGCTAATTTTCCAGTGGGAATGCGATGCCAAATAGTGTGCCATCTGCAAGATAGCGTAGATCACTTATAAAAGACATATAAATTTGCTTGGATTTAGTATCCAGTGGGGTAGCTTCGCAGTTATCATCAAAATCTGGCTTGTGAGGCAGTGGAGTGGATCGACTGTTGGATTGATGAAGTTTTAGTTTTCATGTGAAATTTTTTATCAGGGCGGGCTGTGAAAGGCGAATGTCACCATAATCTTCATATTGTATGGACCAGCCAAGAAACGTGATTGGTTTACCGAGATATTTGACTGTATATTTCTTGCGGAGATGTATTAGAAATGAATCAATGAGGTCGTCTGTAAGGGCAGTAACCAGGAAGTTATCGATGGTGATTGATATTAGTATCATTACGCGGTCGCATTCTTTTAAGTAAAGGAATGAATATGTTTCGGATTGACGAAAATCCGCGGAGGTAAGATGATGATGGAGCCCGGTTAAATAAATATGGAATGCATGTTTTAAACCATAGAGATTCATACTGAATATACCATAAGTGCAGTTGGGGTTAGCATAGGATCCGTTCGAAAGAGGTATGTGTTTAACGTAGACAATATGCTTTTTATCATACTCATCATGCGTGAAGGCGGATGAGATATCCATATGTCTGATTGGATTACCATTGTGGCTTGCATGAGCGAATAAAAGTCGTGATGTTCTTTTCCAGCTGAGTATGCGCTGACGTGGTCGGGGTTGTAGTGAATAGTTGGTTTCATTAAGTCACCACGCATAGCGCATCTCTCTTTTCGAGATAAAATGTTACCGTCTGCGTCAAGTTTGTATCAGTATGTCATTGTGAGGGGAATGGGTTTAACCTTACTGATATGCGCTTTGACGATGTCTTTGTCAGATAGCCATGTGATGACATTGCTATAATTTAATTGATGGATTTCAGTGTCATGGGCAATGGCTCATTGTTCAGCATCTGGGTAACGATTCAGTTGTTAGAGTGATGAGGGTGGTTCTGTTTCTAGTAGAATTTGAGATGGTGTTTTGTGAAAAAAATGTTTTTTAAATGCTCTTCCGAATTGGTATACCGGATCAAATTCGGGGTTAGTTGGTATAAAATCGTTCGTGCAACATGATGAAAGTTGAGAATTGTCAGTAAGTAGAATCAAAAGTTGGTAGGCATTTTCATGGTGCAAGAAGCGAGTAGGGCCTGATCGTGCGTCCAGTTTGGTTTTTCTTGCCCATGAGTTGACGACGATGCCGAGTGCGCCCAATGGAAGAAGGATATTTGGTATTTTAATTGAAGGTTGCCATGCCATATTGATACCGGTGTAATTTTTGTAGTTGAATGTGGAATTCTGTTATATTTACACGTGGCATCCGTAATAGAAAAATACCAAAATTTGGGTGACATTTCGCTATGGGCCAATGCGGAACGTGCCGCATTCATAAGAGTCCTATTGATTTTTTCTGCACGTGAGTTTGATTGCGGTTGGTGTGGCGAAATTGTGGTCTGGTCTATACAGTTGGCATTTAAAAAAGAAGTTATTAGTTGGGATTTATATTCCCGTGCGTTGTCAGATTGAAGCCGTTCCGGAATTCGGCCATGTATGTGATTCATATATTGAATTTTTTGAGGAATAATGTGTGCCAGTTGGGCCCTCGTTTGTATGCGCTCCGCAATGACATATCGTGATGCGTTGTCTATAAATGTCACAATATGTCTGTGTTCCCGCCCAGAAGTTGGGGTGATGGGGCCCATGGTGTCGCTGGCGATGGATAGGCCTGGAATGGTGGCGTTCGTGTACGATCTTGGGTGAGGTGATTGCACTGCTTTTCCATCTGCACATGCAGTGCATGTGAGTAATGCATCATCAGGAATTAAGATGGCATTGATGGCCGGAAGGGCTGAGAGAAGGCGTTGTATTATTTTCGTTTCGGTTGTATATTTGGAGTATGAGTTGGAAATAATTTTGTTACAGGTAGTCGTCGGAGTGCTGGATTATTTGAAGAATACATTTGGATTGTGTCGTGGGATGTTTCTGAGCGAGGGGGAAGTGGTTGCTTTTTTTCTGATCGAGAAACGTTGGTGTTATGATTGGTATGTGGGGGTGATATCGTATATGACATGTTATGCCATGTGGCGATGGGTCAGGAAAGGACATTATCAGGCAATTTTCTGGATGAAGTAAGGTAAGCTTTATTGTACGTGAATATGTCGGCCTTTCCATTTCGTGTAACATCGCGAACAGATATAATGGTTTCAGGTATCTCCGGTGATCTGACCGGATTGGTGTTGATGTTGCCGTATGAAGTAGGAATGTTGATATATCCAGTGTGAGTTATAGGGGTATGTTGTTTAGTGGCAGTAGTCGAGGTTAGATTTTGTTGTAATTTTTTCATGAATGGTCCTACACGTGGTGTGTGAGTGGTGTGCGCTGCGCTGTCAAGAAGAAACTTACTGGGTGGAGATGATGACAATTTATTGTCCGAGTATGGTTCAGTGTTGATAAGTTGTGGTGCTAGGATGCTTTTTTGTAGTGCAATTGATCACTACACGTGGACTTAGTCGACCTCGAATTTGATGTCGGAACCTTCTGTCACTTCTGTCACTTTCGTCACGCCCAGTCACAAGTTTTGTCACGTTTTCTGCGTTTGGCCTGGTCCGGGTAATTGAATCATCGGCCACGTGTTTTTCGGACAGCTGTACACTCAGTACAGTACCTTACTATACTTGGTGTACTGTATGCTCCTCCTTCCGTTGTTAGGCGACGGGTGAAGCTTACTTAAGGGGGTTGGTCACCCTGGATTTCCTTAACGATAAGAAACGCCAGCGGTACCGCGACCTCTTCTATCTCCAAAGTTTGCCTTTTTAGGTTATAGTGAAGCCACTTTGGCTATGATAGTCCCCCGACCTCGTCTGCGAGAGTCAGTGAACCGCACATTACACGCATCGCTATTGACCTGTCTCAACATAACGCCCGTTCGATTCCTCCGCCATACCAGCATTGACACATATTCGAGATC
>JAULBU010020446.1:0-19462 GCA_032358235.1 Odonthalia washingtoniensis
ACGGTCCTGATCATGTTCATTGCGTTAAAGACAGCTAGTACTTTTATTTTCATTTTTTCGGTCATTTTTTCAAGTTGTCTCTTCTTATGTACACTGCATTAAACATTTATCACTATAACTACATTTAGTAAACTAATATAAATGATTTCACTATACACTGTCAATACCATTACAGCCTGTAAAAGTACAAGTAATATTATCTACGTTATATTCTGAGGATATAACATATATCTTATTACTTGTCACATGTCTCAGAATGACAGCCTGTCATGTTACGATACAATGACAGGCTCTCATTCTGAGAATATAGCATTCCAATAGCCAGTTTGATCCATTAAGATGTGAGAAATCATACGTTGCGATTACTATAACACAGCATGGACAGTTTGTACTAATAAAGTTTGAACAAATTACCACACCCACCTACCCATACATGATTGTTCCTCACAATCATATATGGGCAGGTGGGGTAATCACTATGAAAAGGTAGGCATCCGAAGTACAGGTGCCTTTGTTTTCACAGTGAACTATATCGTAACGTAACCTATTTCCCACCCTTCTAACCTTTAAGTACGCAAGGGCAGGAAATAGGTTACATTATTCACTTTCTCAAGTTAGCAAAAGCTAAAATATCTAATAACTAGACCTAACAAGTCATTGCAACAATCCATTCTACCAAAATATGAAAAAGTAGGTAAGCATTCAAAGTCTCGCGAGGGCCAGTAAGTCATGTAATGCTTCCTAACCTTCACCAGATCGCAAACGATTTCCCAACTTTCCACACTTGAGGAAAAGAAAAACTAGCAAGTAAATATGAAAAAGTAGGTAAGCGTTTAAGGTATCGCGAGGGCCAGAAAGCCATGTTATTCTTCCGAACCACCACAACATCGCAAACGATTTCCTACCTTTCCACATTTATGGGACACAAAATCTAACAACTATAAAACTAATAACTAATAACTAATAACGCAAATGATTTCTTACCATTCCGCACTTTTTGAGGATGGTGGTTAAAATAATGCTCGGCATAGAAAGAAAGGGTATATGAAATTTTTGACAACTGATGCAAGGCTCACCTTAAATAAACATTTTACAACCTTTGGATGTACGTTAAATGTTATCATTATGAAAACCCTTCCACCTTTTCAAATTATCGTAACGGTAATCTGAACAGGTGAAAGGTGTAGTACCTCTCCAGAGGCGGGTACTGGGGAATCTGCCACACTAATTCAGCTATTTTCCCTCCTTTTGTCCTCTCATCTTGTCCCTAATTATTCCCTCCTTTTTTCCTCTCATCTTCTCCATACTTCTTCCCTCCTTTTTATCTCCTTTGACACGTGTCTTACCCGTTTTCTCTTTCATCACGTTTTGTCCTTACACACCTGAGGACTTCTGTCCACGGGTCTGTAAGTACGACCAGAATTTACATAATAAAAACGTTCTCGTTGTGGCCAACTGGCAGCCGACAAGGACGGGAATGGTTTTTAAGAAATAATCAGACGTTCGAGTCTGCGCCAAAACCCCAAAACACGATTACCTCTCCTTTCTGACAACAAGCGACGACACCAACACACGGTCTTGTAACCCGACGATTAGTAGTGCTCCCCCACACGTGCGCCCTCCGAAAGGTGCTGATGGGAGCGCGAAGCACGCTATCGTCTGCTTCCATTCACTCGTCTCCACGTCGGTGTTACACTCCACCGGCGTGTCTAGCAGGGTTTTTTTCGCTCTGCCACAACTGACTGTTGTACCAGGTATCCCGCTAATGAGCTAATCGGCGGGGTACTACAGAATGTTTTTTATAAATTGCTCAACGTGTTCAAAACTTGAAAATGTACCATACATATCCAATTTGTCACCACGTCGTTGGTTACTTAAAGTCATATACTTATAAAATCCATTCTATTTCTTATTGATTTCAATTGTCTAATGTGCATCATTGATTTGAAAGTCTCCGATAAATCTTGTAACGTATACGTTACATTTCTAATCTCTCACGTAGATGTGGAACATGTACCATACATATCCAAGTGGTCACCACGTCGGTTACTTAAAGTCATATCCGTATAATATCTCTCCCATTTCTCATTGATTCCAATTGCCTAATGTGCATCATTTATGTGAACGTGTCCATTAAATCATTTAACGGACACGTTACATTCATAATCTCTGAGATAAATGTGAATGCGTCGCTTTCACATCTTCAATGTAGGGATTCATGACGTACAGTAATTGCATTGCTAGTGGCTTTCCTGCATTTTTCTCTGATATTTTTGTATTGTTGGTGGTCATACATGCACTACTGTAATCACTGTCATCATAAAATTGGATTAAAAAGTAGTGACAGCAATGACCAAAATTGGGGCCCACATTTTTTTTAAGATTGATTGTCGCAACTGCACGTAACTAAAAAACACTGAATGCCAGGCGTTCATAAAATTACCAGTTTTTTACAATATGAATGCACAGGGAAAAAATACGGTGTTTGAATGCCCATTCTACGAATGGCCCAATGCGGCCGTTCATATCGATAAAATAAATGAATTGTTCCCTAGAACATCCGTACACTATCACCGCTTGGATGTAGGAATTCATTCCCGAAAACCTAGACGGTGATGCAGTTAGGTAGGACCCAATCATGTGATACCACATGTACTTCACACAGCGAGGTCAGAAGCTTGTGAACTCCGTCGATATGATTCCTGGGTACGAGCCGAATCTGCTGATGTGAAAATATAAATGAAGACATTATTTCCGTAACACGTGTAGTATCAAGGTAGTGTACCAAACGCCATTATGTTTTCAGCATAATGGCATCTTTATACGGATTTCCATTATGTTATGTAAACACAATGGCAACTTAATAATTTCCACTATGTCTTTTCAAACAGAATGGAAATTATTTGTTGTTGAGTTTTTTATATGTCTTCCAAGAAAATATATTAATGATTAATATATTAATATTTTTACCTTCAAGTATCATTTTTGAGATTATTCATACTTTCTTTTTCTCAGTATAAATAGATCCAAATAAATGAGGAGCTTGAGAAGTTTTTTTTTTCTTCAAGTAAAAATAACATTTTACCCGGACAGCCAGACCCCCCGGGGTCTCGGAATGTCGGTTTGCGTTGGGCGAGAGCACACACACATTCCGGAATAAGCGTAGCGCGCTGTAGATTTTTTCAGCCGCCATCGTCCGAAATTATCAACTCATTTAGTTTACCCTTGGCCTTCAGAATTCATTTATTCATCTCTTTATGACATTTTTCATCAGAACAACAGCATCAAAAATATTAACAAATGTTTTAAGGCAATTTCCAGGAAGCAAGAACAAATTACAGACCAAACAGTTGTTCCCTTAGACGTGATTTCTTTTATACACATGTATAGTGAAACATGTGTAATAACGATAGCTCTACAGGAATCAAATAATAATATCTAATCTGGACATTCTATAATTGAATATTACGGTTTTTTTCGGGTTAGCATTTACAGATAATCAAATAAATCAAATGAATAAATTGAAATAAATAAATTGAAATAAATAGAAAATAAATAGAAATATTTCATTTTTCTGTCATTCAGGCGAACTGTGTGTAAATACAAAATATAATGGAAATCGATACCAGACAAACTCGTAATCTAAAATGTAGAAACTATATTCTTACAGTATCTGATAGTGGAGAAATCTAGATAAAGATTATTTCTACTGTATTATTTTAAACTGATATTTTCTGTTCTAAAATAATCTATAGATTATTATTCCCCCTTTTTATTTTCATCTAAGGTACCATCTTTAGTATCTGTTCTAATTACCCATTGTTCAATTGGATGATCTAAAATAAAACTTGATAGGACACAGTCTAGAATATTATCACTCTTGACTTTGGTTAAACCATCTGCAAAATTATTTGCAGACTTGACAAATACTATTGTATTGGTTTCGAATTTCTGATATGGCTCCTTTATATTATTCAGGTCAGGTCAATCATTAAACTTTTTTCGGTAGTGCTTGTAGCCTTGGTTATTATATCGAATAAAGATAAACTATCAGTCATTATAGTTGTAGGAATTTTTAATTTTGTGATAGATTCTAAATCAAATTTAATGGAGTATGCCATGTCGAATGCATCAGCAAATGCCATTGTCTCACTACCTAATACAGATCAGCTTATATGTTTTGACTTGTGCGAGGCCCAATAAAGTGGTTGGCATACTATATAATTGTCTGCTATTAGGATAATATATCCAATTTGTGAGGATCTGTCGTAGATAAAAGCAAATGAATCATCGGAATAAACGTGTAGCTTTAGACTGTATTTATCCAATTTAGCAAATTTTAACGATTTATCTTCAGTATTCCAAAGTTTAGCAATGATTTTGTTTATATCTTTCTTGAATTTGTTGGGAATTTCATGAAAATGTTCTTCCGTTACTTGGGCTGCTAGTGCTACTGCGCAAGATATATCTGGTCTGGTCCAGTCCATGATAACTTTGCTCTTGAAGATCTGAAATCTTTATAATCTGCGTTCTGTGCCAAAATTTAAATTCTACTAATGTATTGTTTCTGATGAATAAATGTGATTCCATTTTTATCGCTTTCAATTTGAACACCGTGTTCAAGGTGAGCTTAGAATTGAACGTTGTCCTATTCTCCTGTTTCACATTGGAACTTGGTTTTGGTAAGCTTTGCTAGATTAATATATTCATCATTACCACTGTATAATCAATCGTCAACATAAGTAGCACACATACCTATTAGTTCTTTACCAATATGCTTGAAAAATAAAGTGGCATCCGATACATATGATTTCACTCCTAAGTATTTTTCAGGATGATTTATGAACTTTTTCCCCAATAGTCACCACTATCTGTTAAACCATATAATGGTTTAAGAAGTTGTATAAGTTCATCTCGTTTTACATTAAATTCTTTGGGGGGGTCAATAAAAACGTCTCTAGTAAGCTCCTCGGCGCTTTGTATATATCCTTGTGTAACATCACTTGAAAACATAAACGAAATCCGGAAATAGCGGCTATACCAATTAATATCTTTGTAGAATATTGCTTAGAAACGGAGGTTTCGTGTACCAACAAATTTTTCATATGGTCTTTGTGCCCTTGAACTATGAAACGAGCTTTTCAAATTTCTTTTCTAGTTCCTTCATCTTTAATAGCTAATACAAATCTTCCCGTTAGAATATTAGCATTCTTAAAAACTTCTTCTTGGCATACTACCTTCCATGTGTTGCGTCGTATTAATCCTTCTATCTCTTTCTTCATTGCTTCATTAAATTTCCATGCTCGAGGATCCGATGGCTTGATGATTTCAGTAATGAAAATGCTGTAAGAAGATATTTGGGGTCCACTGTTTGACTTTAGCGAAAACAAAGTATGATTGTTATTCTGAAAAAAGGGCTTCGTTTGAAATGTATTAAATGTTTGTCTTTTAGATCTATCTGGTGTTTGAACTGTGATAGTTTTACCATTAACATTACATACAATAAATGGTCCTATCCATTCTTTTAGTCTCTCTGCAAAAATTTAAACTTCCTCTCCTAATTCGTAAGTCCCATTGACAGCTGGAGGTATATTCTTTATTAGTGCTGCTATAATTTTACGTTCATCAATAATAGAATTCATTTCCATTTGGGCTATAGCTAATGCTTCCATTCGATCTTTCTGACGAGGAAAGTTGGTACTAATAATCGGGAAACGGGGTATTGTTCCGAAAACTAATTTGGAGAGGACCAGACTGTTGTCATTTATAGTGTCATTCATAGCTTTAACTGAAAATTTCAGGAGAAGAACTACTGTAATATCCTTGTGCTGGAGTCTAACTTTCTTGTAAATACGTCTAAGAGGGACGTGTAATTTGTCTACTATCCCAAGAGAACTATGCGCTTTTACTCCGGATAATCTTAGTTCAATTCCTAACATGTCTGTAATATGTTTCCATCTTTTGGACGTGAATACGAAACGTTGATCGGCCCTGAACCTATTTGGATATCCATTACACATGACACACCTTGTCTATAAAAATACTAACCAAACACCTTCAACTGATTCTCCGTAATAAACTCCACTGGAATCTAAAAACGTTGCTGGGGAGAATTTAGTTACTGTATCTACTATATGTAAGACCGATTTACCATAAAATGTATTGAAAGTCCTTGTCCAAACGCAAGCTCTTCTTCTGATGGTAAGGAGGCTGCGAATGGTATTGGTGGTGGGGAGATTTTCTGAAATATATCACAATAGTCTAGAATGTTTTCAATAATACGGTGTGTTTCTGTATTCTTTTTCCATGGTCTTGCTCTTTTTAATAAACTGTACAGTTTGTCAGATGTTGGATGTGAAAAACCTTGGTGCATCTTAACTAATTCTTGTGAAGTAAAAAATACTTCCTTGTCTATTTTCCATTCCAAATATATATACCCTTTCTTGCCAATTGATGAAATTTGTAAATTTTATTGGTTACAACATAAGGTATTTGTGACCATATTAACATACATACTGTATTTATCCAAAATATCTAATCCAATAAGAAATGGAACATCTGCTCTAACAACATCTACTTTAAGTGTAATATTCTGCTTGACAAGATTGGTCACATTATCCATAAATATTCTTTTATTTGGGCAATTTAGAATGAAGTGATCAGGGCCATTGAAATTAAAACAACGTCCTTTACTATTATTTCCATTTATGTGAGATTTGTTGAATTTATTATATATGGATTTATTATTAAATTTATTGTTAGGCCCGTTCTGAGAAAAAATGTAGGGTCTTGAAGACGATGATCCATTGCGGCGTGGTGCTCCATATCTTCCTTGGTCTTGATAATGTATCCCTGGTATTTCATTTGTGATGTCTACTTGTAATTCGTCCTTCTTCTTCCCTTCTAACTTTTTCTGTTCTTGTATCCATGCAGCATCTAAAGCAGTATAAAGCTGGTGGAAGTTTCAGGGAGGAGTCGCTGTAGCACTTTGAGTTAAAGTCCTACGAGTCCAATCTAAAACTGCGACTGCTTCAATTAGATATTCCACTTTGGCTCCTTCTGATCGATGTTATCTTGGTCCTTGGGGCGCAAAACGGGTACTTTTGTCACAAAGGTCTTCTAACGCATCACTTACTGATCCATCATGCTTTTTTACGATTGTTGTAATACGTATGGCTTGTAGGTATTTACAAGCACGGTTCTGTCGTGGAGCACTATTGAACTCTTGTTACATCGTAGCACATGCGTCCTGAAATGAAGAACTGTCAGATACTTTAAGTCTGAAGAATCTCCTGGCTTCACCGTGGAACAGGTTATGAAAATAATGTAGCTTTTGCTTTTGATCAAGATCATAGTCTGTACATATATCAATTTAATTGCCAATTTATTCACCAATATCTTTTCCAAGTTTTCCTGTAAACTTATCATCCTTTTTGAGACATCTTACAATACTTTGTGCAATTTTTAGCTCACTATCTTGTGTTTTATGCTATGTGTTATTAGAATAGTTATTGTTTGTGTTTGCAGGACTTGAGAAGGTTGATGAATTCTTTGTATGTGCAATTCCTTGACGTAGTGATCTTAATTAGTCTGTTGCTAATCTTTTATCGGCATCCTCTGTTAGGGAACATCCACTGACACCACAAGAGATGCGATTACTCTCTGAGTGAGGTGTGTAATTGATACCCCTAATTACTAAGTAATCTCTCATTATTCTCCAAAGGGTTGTTGGACCGTGTAAACAAAAAGAAATCTACGGTATATAGAAATTCTACCGGAAGTTCATCGCGCATATGCGTAATACCTGTTTCGTCATCAATAGTATCATGTCTTGATATGAAATTGTCAAGAAACCCTTTGAATTCTTTCGGAGAATCGCTCACTGGATTGTAAGCATTCAACTCTGTAAGTAAGCCCCTTACTTCTGACGTAATGAGAAAAATATATTGAAAGTATTTTTATAGCTTAGCTAAAAGCAATAAGAAATATAGGAAAAGTTTGGAAAAATATGGAAAATGAAAGATAAAATGTAACGCAAAAAAATGGAAAGTTTTAAAATTATTCTTGAAGTGCCGCTTTGATTTTACGGTTTGTGGTGTGGGTTTTCCAGATAGCTGTGATATGTAATTGTTTTGAGTTCAGAAAGTTGCATTGCAAATGTGACACCAAATATTGTTTTGTTGAGGTTTCTATTTATGCAAATGTTTCTTACTATCTCTATGTTGAACTATTTGATGTCTGTAAACGTACTGGTTGCACGATTCGCAGTATACTTTTTGTCACAAGCTGCTATTTGAAACTTCGCTCCTTTGTGTCTGTATCTCAACGCTCAATCCTATGTGGCCTTATAGGATTAATATGTTTAATTCGACCTGATTTTGTTTGAGCCGGCTGAAGAAATTCCGTTCGGGTGCGTGGCTCAACACCATCGGGGAAATCTGACGACCCAGGTGGCGGAGAAGTTGCTTTCTGTAATGTTGGGGATCTTGGATGTGTGCGGGGAGAAGGGGTTCTTGGAGGAGGCGAACTTGAAGACGACGGAGCTCTAGTTGAATTTTTTCGGTCGGCGGTTCCGTTTCTCAGTCGGTTTCTTCTATTCTTCTTCGGTGAACTTTTCCTATTTTATCCCGATTTAATTTCGGCTTGAACGTAGTTTTTGGATTCACTGTTTTTTAGAAAAATCAAAATGACAATCTTTGTTAGAAAAGTTGTGTTTGTGTTTGTAAAAAATCAAGAATCTTTAAGTCTAAAGAAATATAAAGTATTAACTTGTAATATTTTATTTTAGCAGAGCTAAACGAAAAACTGGATATGATATATCCTACCACGCTACAACAGAAAAATAATTGATATTTATTTTTCTCTTAGTGGGTATCTTTTTCACAACCGCATTTGAATTAATTCGAGGCCAATTTCAAAACAAGCGTGAAGACAAGAAGTTTCATGCAAAAATATCTAATGTTACCTTAATTGCTACTTACTGAATAGAATTTAAGGTAACATTAGATAAACTAAACACTCCAAAGTACTCGATCTAACAGTAGTACTGTTAGATCGACTACTCTAAAGAGTTTAGTTTAAACTGTCACTCAGGCAAATTGTGTGTAAATACGAATTATAATGGAAATAGATACTAGGCAAACCCGACTGATTGAGTTCGTGAGGTCTCCATTTATATAATAAAAACTCAACAATAAAAGTCATAAAAGAGACAATGTGTTCGAAACATGTAACAAACTCGTAATCCAAAATGTAGAAAATATATTCTTACAGTATCTGACAGTGGAGAAATCTAGATAGAGATTATTTATACTGTATTATTTTGAACGGATATTTTCTGTTCTAGAATAATTCATAGATTACCATTTTGCCGCAACCTATTTGATTTTTTACGCAGCCTACCCACCCACATTAATTACTTATGGGGACTGTTATTTCGTAGAATTCAAGAAAATCATCTATTACATTTGTCTGATATAGACTAGCCGCATAAAAGAATTGCGTATGGAAAAATCATCTCAATTTACACATAGACATTATAGTGCCCAAATTGAGGACGAAGGAGAAGATTTTGTCCCAAGTGAATCGGATAGTAACAACGATTTTCCACCTCGCACTCCACCGTTGCATACATCTGTCGATGTTAAAGACCTATATATTACACCAGAACCCTGTGCGAAGAAGAAAACTCATACAACGGTTCCTAAATCCGACTCTATTTAGTCAAAACGTGTCCAATCTACAAACAAAAAAAAACATATATTGAAACTATCGGAATTCCAAGATAAAAAACTCGCACCTATTGAGGCTACTAAATGACGTAAAAGAATTAAAAAACAGCAACGACGACTTGGACTTAAAACTTTTGAGTGTGAAACTATCTGTGCAAGTGAGGAACAAGTAATTGTACACCAAAATTCAAAGAAACATACAACTAAGTTAGCTCAGCTGAAATTTGAGAACTCAAATCCAAAGAGATCGTACTTGCAAATACTGCAATATTGAATTCAATCTCAACACGAATTTGAACTACACTACAGTACTCGCCAACATAAGGACAAATACACAAAAGCAGCTACAAGATATAATTTTCTACAGAAAATTAATTAAAATAGTACCTATTCTTTTATCTTAACTTTACATATACTTTTACCTTACCTTTTATACCAATAATATAAATATTACTTATTCATTATCTTATTTTTATTTACCTTTCCATTTACATAAAAACTAAACATATTTACTTTACCTTCTATTTCAAAATATAAAATGATTTTGATACAAAAACAAAATTGAAATTTACATCAAGAATGGTATTTTTAGAAACCCTTAACACACAAAATAAAAAATATATGTCCATTGATACCAAACATAAAAACATCAAAGCAGTGATGTTAGTATAAATATCTGCCGAACCACATCTAAGTGAGAGAGACTGCATAAATGGTTTACGAGATTACCTTCCTGTAAATTTCCTTTATTCTGCAGAATATTTACGTGGATCAACAATACTATTAAGAATTATAAGAGATTATTTATCATTGAAAGGTATCATATATAACCAATACCGCGGACAGAGAGCAATATTATGGGGATTGGTTGAATCATTTTTCGAGATAGATGATGACAAAGCATTCGCCTACGTTCAACTGAAAAATCTTCGTAAACCAGACGCGGGATCCTCCTGTAACTATTCACGACAATATAACAATGAAAGAGATTATATGAAACGTGCACATGACATTTCAGCTAGATTGAAAAAGAAAGAATTTTCAGGAAAACCAGATAAAGATGTTAATGATTATATTGGAAAATATGTCGATGCTTATTCGGATTATGATTTGACAGCAACGCAACGTTTCGGATTTTTTCATAACCTATTCACCGGTGAAGCAAAACGATTTTTCAGACAACACGTCAGTTCTACAGTAAATTCTTTTGCAAAAGCGTCGAAATTAATGCAATACGAATATAACAGCATCACCAGACAATATAGGATCCGAAAATACTTTCAGAATCTAACCCTAACTGCAGTCATGAAAGAAAATAATTGCAGTGTAAGTGAAGGATTGGAAGAGCTACGTGATATTATTACAAAATTTACACCACAATGTCCCCGAATGAATCTACAGAACTGAAGAAGACTAAGTAGAATATTCAGTGGACGCTGTATTTGGATATGACTGGATAAAACATGCAATATCAGAAGCATAGTAGCTTCAACACCACCTTACACTTCCCCACAGCTTAACACCCATTTGGACAATGCATTGGAATCAGACACAAAAAGAATCAGATGGGCAAAAAAGGGATCAAGAATCATATACACATCCTGAATCTTCAAGTATCTTCTGGGGATCTCAAAGATATGGCGTACCGCGAAATGCTAGATCAAAGTCATCCAACCCAAACAGATCCAACGTATTTAACCATAATGGTAGATATAATGCATCTATTTCAAATTCTTCGCCAAAATTCAAACAAAACTCCTTTGACAAAAGACCATCTGAGAAAAATCGTTTTAAATGCAATAGTCCATTTCATTTTGCTGGTGATAATCTTTGCACACCAATCAAGACTTTTTATGGAAATATTATTGAAAGACTAGAAAAAAAACAAAACAAAGAAGAACGAAGCTTGTTTGCCTTATGACAACAATTAGATTATACCCACGAAAACGACACCTTTGAATATCCAGACTGTTATGAAAAAAAGAGAATACAAAATTGGAAGAACATAATGGCAACTTTATTTACCGGACAATCCAGGCATTCTATAATTGAATATTACGGATTTTTCGTGTTAGCCTTTACAGATAAATAATTAAATCAAATAAATATATTGAAATAAAATTATTATAAATAAATAAATATAAAATAATAGATAGATAGATAGATAGATAGATAGATAGATACTTAAAAATAAACAAACAAACAAACAAAAAATATTAAGTAAATATAAATATTTGATTTTTCTCGCAAGGTGGGTAATGACTACTGTGCGAAAAACTCTGTCTCAAAACATTGCGAAAAGGCTGAAAATGAGACGTGATGAAGGTATGCACAGTAGTGGTGGTGGTTCGCGAAACCGAACAAAATTGCTGGCAACCATTGAACGCAGAAGATGGATTTCCGTCCGGTACCGTTCAAAATTGAGAGATGTGACATCCCTGTATTTTTCCTTAGTACCGTAACTTACGAAAGTTGATTTTGTACGGTACTGTGCGGTTAACTCTCAATTTAGGTTGAATCGGAGTAATCAAATAGCAAATAGCAAATAGCAAATAGCAAATAGCAAATATCAAATATAATTCCATATAGAAAATATCAAATGTCTATTAACGGGAGGTTCATATTAAAGGCGGCAGATTACCGAGCCCATCTTACACCAATATTACTATATTCCCTTTTTTATGGCTCTGTTCTATTGGCTAAAGCGATGTATTTCTGTCATATTACACTGTTATAGCGGGAATATTTTATGGTAATGGGGTCGGGGTGCGGAGATTACAACGCTGTCCTAATTTTTGACTGAAATTGGTCAGATAATTAAAATATGGGATAAAATAATGAATCTGACGGTACCCAAATCGTACAACCACACATTTGAAATGTTGCGATCGGCTATTATGCAGCACGCCAGCCTCGCTCAATTTGTAAGGTACCGCAATGTTACTACAATAGCACGAGCCAAAAAGGCAGTTCGTGAATTTAATATCAGTAGTGCCGTTTTCCTTGCTTCACTATCAGCTGGGAGACTTTCAAAGTCCGCACAACCGTCTCACGAATCTCGTCGTACATTTCATCCAAATGCACTATCTAGATTCTCAACGAGATCAGCCAGTCCTGAGGATCACGTGGAGGATAAGCTCGATACACTCGCAGATGAACTAGCGTATTTTCCCTTACTCCTCCGGAAGACTACAACCCCAGGCTCTTCTCAATCGGAAAAGGAACGACAATGCTCCTATTGTAAGAAGTACGGACACTCAGACATTTACCGCTTGGACAATCCCCACAAGGATCTAAAGTGTTCAAGATAATGTTCTTATAGGAATTATGTTATTTAGAATCAGTCTATCACAACTAGATTACCTCACACATCCATTTCATAACCAACTCAGAATGAAACATGAAAAAGAAGGTAATGAACATACCGTTAGGAAATTAATTTACGGAATGTAGATGTGGGGACGTCGATTGAGAATTGAAGAAACTTACGCCGAATCATCAATTAGTTATATGTAAGTAGCTTATCAAACCTTCCACCTATCCTGTCATAGAATAATTTCTGCCACCAACAGCACATACATCTAGGATGAAAGGATTTCTCAAAAAGATATATATTTTCACACCTCCACTACTCAAAAATGGTTAACGATCCCTTGCGGGTATTGCAGAAGAGAATATTGATGGGCCTCCAGTATTTGAAGAATGGGGAAAGTACTTCTTGAGGCATCAATTTGTTGAGCACATGAATGAATTCTTCTTAATCCTTCTTCATCTTTACCAGAAACGTTTGGCCAATTTAATGCAGCATCGCAGTTGTCCTCAATTATTTTGCTTGTCTTATTAAAGAATACAATGACTACAAACTTCAGCGGAAGGGCATACATACAAACCCTTCGACTTCCAAATTCTGCACTGCTTTTATATAGAATTATCCACTAAAAATTAGCATATATGCATCCGAAAAATAAACATGACTCCCATCTTCTTTTTTATACAGTTACATTTTATTTAATGAAAACAGAGTACACACTTGTGAGTCGTGCACAGCCACACCACATGCATAACATTTTGAATTTTCGCACTCTCTTGTCCATGTATGCGATTCACCGCTTAATACATAGCAATGAATACATTTACCAATCTGTTTCTTTCCATACATTCTAATTGATTGAACTGTTTCTAGGATTCTTCCATTGTCAGATATGGACAGCTCCTTATTTATATCAATGGTACATTTGAGTTGTCTTGCCTCTTTATGACAACCCAACAAGCCAGTCATTTATGTATATCATCGGCTTTGCCTATCTCCATTACGGAAGATTTGTGGAGTCTCTAGAATGCAAGTAATGATAACGTCTGTATGATCTAATTTGTGTATACTGCAGATTGCTCTCTGGGTCTGGTGACCTGCTGTACATGATACAGTATAGTACCATAATTAGTGAGTATACATCATATACATCCCTGATCCACAAGCTAACATGATGTTAGCTTGTGGATTATGGATCGATGTCAGCTTGTCACAAAGCTTACATCCACGTCCAAAGCCGTCAAAATTCTGAAACTGAAATTTGAGCATGGGAACTTTAGTGAAACTGATGGCCCCAAAATAGTACATGGCACGGATGATTCTTTTAAGGAACATAATTTTAGAATTTTAGAATGTGCTTTAATCGAATGAAAAAGCAGTAATTTTTCGATGACAGTAAGTTTCCATTTATTCAATTTCTATCTAATTTTTCTGTTGTTCACACGTATTGTTCATATCTTACACCTATCTTTCCTTAACTGATGGTTCAACAGAGAAGAGGCATGTATTATCGATATTTCCCACATTTTACAGTGTGCACTGGCCTATAATCGGCATGCCGATTCTGTCGGCAATAGAGAATAAAAACAAAGTTATGTACCCCCTATTCCATTACGGATGAAATGTCACAATGTTGTAAATTGTCACAGATGGGTTATTTGACGGCTTTTGACATTTCAGTAGGTGGGGTTCTACCGATTGTGAACCGTCATTGTACCATTGCTTTTCACAACATTATGACAATGATGTTTTATTTTAGACACTGCATTCTTTGTACCATTCGTATGGGTAAGTGTACAGCATGCAGCCAAATTATGTTCTTTAACGTGTCTCTTTACCGAAATTAGTTATGTCGTAGGAAATTGGGTAGGAGGCAGGGTAATATCTATTTATGACATGGAACGGTCGGCGCTTTGTTCCATAATCGTTTTGCTGGTAGGAACGGGCACATTTTTTCCCTTCACCAACACCGAACTGGCCCAAGTTGATGTCAATGACGGTAAGTGACTCCCACACGGATTATTCCACAATGGCAACAAAAAATAGAGACTGACCACTTTTATAATACTAACTACATGATTCTTCCCAATTGATTGTTACAAACAATTTTTTAACTACACAGAAAAAAAAGCAGAAAACGGACAAACCAAGAAATGGTGTGTTGGGTAATGGGGTTGATGGGGGAGGTAAAGGCGAAGAAAAAGGCAGCTCAAAAAGGAATGTAAAGTTGGAAGTTATTAGTCTTCTAAGCGACGATGATTACAAAGCAAATGTTGATAAATATAGCGAAGAAATGTGGGCAGAGCTGGTGACTCAAACAAGATCGTATTTCAGACTTTAATTGCGAAGGAGGGAGGGACGCTTATTATGAAGGTTGTAAAAAACATTTAAAAAAACGGACACTAAAAAAATAGAAAGGCGTTGTGCAAGGATGTCAGCGGGTTATACAAAACCCATGTCGAAAATGGAAGAAAAGGGTACTATTAATAATCAGGATTCATCATGTCAGTATGATGATGATAGTAACGCCTCATGTTTTCTTTATTCTTGAGAATACGGTTATCAACGTGAGAGAATAGCCCTGTTAAAAAACAGGGTGCGTGTGACAAAAGAGGAAATGAGTCAGTCAATTAAAAATATTGAAAAGATGGTTAAAAAACGGCTAGCTCTGGAAGAAGTGATCTGTAACAATGGAGAGCATAATTGTAGAGTGGATGGTGAGTTATATCATGATGGAAAGGGAATAATTGCTGATGATATTGTCGAGGTTTGTCGCTACAGCAGACATGACAAAAACAGTGCTTCTGAAAAAGAGGTTTAAAATATACATACATCATATAATTTTGGTGTTAAAAAAGATATGCTCTGTGGGGGTGTTAGTCGCGAAAACGGAGTTGTCACAGCACGAAAGCATGCTTTATGGCACGAATGATAGGATTAAAAACAAGATTGATATAGGGAAAGAAATAGATTGGGCGAAAGCAGACAAGATATGTAAAGGAAATTGTGTGAAAAACTGGCTGAACAGCGGGGATGCGTTTGTCCATCGTGTCAGTTTCCGGAAACTTATCGAAGCCGGAAACGATTTTTATTTCGAAAGCGAGAATACTGTACACGTTCTTTACTGGCTTGGTAGGAAATTGGTCAGGACCCATAGTGTGATGAGTTACGATTTTAAGAAGAATCGTTGTGTCAAAAGTAACGATTTGAAAAAATAATATCAATTGTAGGTGTATGCCAATGACGACATGTAAAAGGTCGAAAAGGGCGATTGGATTGAAGATAATGTGTTATTGTGCTTTATAAGAATTGGAATGTTTCAAAAAGGAATGAATGTTGGTTTGTTTTGAATAAAATTCAAAAAGTAACAGTGTACTGAAAGAAGAATAATAAACGCATATATGGAAGGATGGAAGTGTCTCATTGCACGAATTTACGAATGTTTTGATCCGCTAAACTTGTGAATTATAATGATACCATTAAAAAAAATTGAGAACCTGTGTATTACTTGTCGAATCCAGAGAATCTTTTCTTTAAAATCAAGTTTCTTCTAAGGATGCTTTTCATCTCCTTCCCCATCAACCATTAGTCTACGATAACTTGACTAGTGATTATTGTCGGCGTTTTTTGGGAGTATTTACCATATTGGAGGGGTGTGTAGTGAGGTTGTTGAGAAAAGCACACTGGGGATTGTTATTATTGCTGAGGGATGGCGACGTTGAAGAATGTGAATGATCGTATCGACGAAATGAGAATAGGAATGTTGATATTGTGCATTAAAGTTGATGTAAGGTATTTCCAACAGTAACCATAACAACGTAGTCGAAAATTAAGGTGTTAAAAGGAGATGGCAACAGTGATGATTACGAAACCTTGATACCGAACATACCATTAATACATTACTATTCACCATTTCTATTTTTGTAGACATTCTTTTGTTTTGGCATGTTATGTTTTTATGAGAATATTGACATGCCATTTGAAAAGGTTGGGAAATTAGCATCTTCGAGATTATGTAATAGGTGATTACGAGTATGTGCAGTTCTTAGGGACTGTATCACCAATTTCTTTATTGATGCAAATCAATAGACCGGAAGGACCACGGTCACAATGTTCATCATCACCGCTGACTATATCATTATCTTTGCAGAAACAAAATCCTTCGTTATCATAACAATTCGTAATATCCATCTTCAAAATAAGTATATACCGAAATCATTAGCAACGGCAGTAGCAAATACGACAGCCAAGGTTCATAATGAAAAGCAGATTTGTAAGGAAGTTGTTGCAAATACGACAGCCATGGTGCGTAATGAACACCAGATAAGTAAGAAATGATGTTTTCGGTATCATGAACATGTTATGCGTTGTCGATTTCTGCGTTGTTATCACTACCGACTGTTGACTGTAAGATGTATAGAGATGCTTCTGGTTGCGATTTGGGGGTGTCCATGAAAGTTTCCATTGCGTGTAAAAGACCAAGATTGCAATTTGTCGATAGAAACAGATAGTGACCTGGACATTTTTATATGTTGCCCGTAATTTTTCCATTGTCTCTATAACAATTGGTTGAGGATACATAGCATGACATGACATCAACAATCTAAGTTTATTTATTATTTTATATAATTATGTAGTAATTTTTAAAAAATAAATTCAATTTTTTTGTGTCCTATGCCACGTTGCATAGGTAAGGTAAAGACAGAATTTTTTCCCAACATTCGAAAATCCTCCGATCAGGAAAGACATTTGGGTATCTCGTTCGTGCGAAAAAGGCTCTAATTCAATAGTGATGTATAATTGCCTGGTTAGGTGAGTCTCAGCATTGCCCGTGAGATGCAAGGCAATGGTGTTGGAAACACCATCGTTTCTATCACTGTTTTAATTCAATTGTTACCAAATTCTTCATCAGCGACGTGTTAAACACAATTTCGATCAACATCCATATCACCATTACAAACCCAGCTGCAATCTAAACATAATAACACCGCCAGTTCCAGTTACACTGGATCAACATAATCATTATGTTGATCCTTCTCCCATCATGGGATGATCCCATGATGGTAAAAGGGGTGGACCGGACAAAGTTGGTAAGTTTCCTAATTGCAGCGGAGATGGAGGTCCACCTTCCTCTCCACAAGAACTCTCCCCCGGTCTAATTGTTGGTACAAAAATGGAACCGAGTGCACCTAGTGGTATCCAAAAGACAAGCGTCTCATGAGAATGCTCACATTTGACTATACATCGGCAACATACTATTGTGGTATATACTTCCCACTCTGCGTCGACATCAACTGACAATAATATGAACCATAATAATAGTAATATAATAATAGTAATATTTAAAATTATAATAAAAATATTAATAATTAAAATTATGATAACGAAAATGATAATGATAATAAGAATGATAATAAGAGCATGTTTATCGGTTGATTCTATCAGAATTTTTTCCTTAAAAACCTTACAGATTTTATGAAAGCTGGCATACATTCATTTGCTCATGGAGGAATGTAATTTTTTCTATTTTGTTTCTTTTTCTACTTCTATTCTGAAATTGAAAACATTATCGTGTTTTGTTCCATTTCGTTTCCAAAAACCTAACGCGTTAGTTCTCATTGAAAAAGCCTAATGGATTCCAGGCAACATCTACATAGCAGCGACAGCGACGAGGATGACGAGCTGGACGATCTAATAGCAATGATGGCGACCGATGGTCAACTTTCTGGGTTCTTTCAATTCAACAGTGACTATGACGTGTTGAATTCAGAGCAAAAGCAGCAAACTCCCAACAAACCCAGTGATTTTAAAAATGTCCGAATACGTTTTGATCGCTTTTACTTTACTGAAGTGTTGAGAGGTTTGATCTATACCCAGAATTGGATCTTGGCTTGTTGCCACCCATGCTCGTGCCAAGTCAGCTGTCTCATCCTGTGGCCATGCAACACCCCTGCACATTGAAAAGCTAAGAAGTTCAGAAACTAGGTGAATACAATGGAATGGTACGACGTTGATTTTTATTTCGGTGGGGTTAGATGAAGTGAGAGAGCAGATGATCGTGCTTCCCATGTTTGAAAGGGGCACTTGCACACATTAACATAATGGCCAATATTTATTGGTTGGACACGGATACAAAATGTTTCTGACCGTTTTCTGATAGAACCAAAATTGAATATATTTTTATAAAAATAGATTCGTTTTGGCACCTATCAGAAAACTTGGAAAGATAGAATTAAAATAGATTACCCAATAATGTGACCAATTATACTTCAGAATTTTCTATCTGAAAAAGTCAAAAAAAATAATGATAGAGTGATCGGTAAACATGGCATCCTCTAGGAACAATAACAGAATTAATAATAATTAGTATTATAATGACAATAATAAAACTTCTAATAATACTAATAATAACATAAACGAG
>JAULBU010020457.1:0-19460 GCA_032358235.1 Odonthalia washingtoniensis
TACATATTAATATAAAAGTCCAACTGAGCACGGCCCTTTATCCAACTGTGTACATGTTTCACCGTTCTGTATTCCCCTGTGTTGACAAAAAATAGTACTATTTTTATTCAACTGAGCACATCTAAGTAGTGATGCCCTTAAACCTAGCTTTTCATTATTTTCGTATCAAAACATGGTTGGATTAATATATCTGCTGTGTTAATCGCTAATATTCAAAACGAACAAAAGACCGTTTTCACTGTATAGACTGTGTACAGTGTAAACAGTATTTAATTTACTTTTCAACATTTATGAACACTTCAACATGAAACAATTCTCTCATTTTCGTGAAAATGACGAATAAAGTGAAGGGTATAACTAATTATTGTATAAATGATGATATATTTTAACCTAGTTTTAAATATGGGTACTCTTGAGCAACATTTTAAACGCATTTTAAACCCTTTATTTTAAAGTACCCTACTTTTGAGCAATTGTATATTTGCCTCTGTCCTTAATCTCTGAGATAATTGATTTATGACGATTAACTCATTTCAAAAAGAGACCAAACCGCCTTGGAAAAGAAAAGTCAAATAAAACAATAAAACAATTTTAAATTAGGGAGAATTCGGTCCTCGTCCGGTGAAAGGTTTATAAAGTGAAACATCAGTATGGTGAAACTATACATAGTTGAATTATGGACGGTGAAAGTGAGGATAGTCAATATTCTTACGGTGACAAGAAGGATGAAGTTGAAATTCAGTACGGTGAAGATTCTTTTTCTTCGTACTAAATATCTTATTCACGTACTAATGTCAATAATGTTTGTTCGAAGATTCACCGTACTGAATTGTAGGCGAAAATTTCTCAAAATTTCCCGGCCGCTCGAAAATGGGAATTCACCTTACTGATGTAACAGTTTGTTCATGTTGTCTCCGTACTGATAACGCACTCTACGACGTCAAAAGTACACCATTCCAAAAACACACATTAAAATCTTATCCGTAAAACGATGTAGAGAGAAGCGAAAACGTGCACGGAGATAGAACGTTTCGAATCCATAAACGACAAATCTATGCTCAATATCATTCTAGGAAAAGAATTGAGAGGAGGATGTGCCTACCAAATACTACGAAAAGCGTTTCGAACTATTTCCCTCAAGATTTATCCGGACAAGTTAAGTGCATGCAACAAAATACAAGCGGAAGAATGTTTCAAAATCATCCTGAAAGCGATGAACCATGTGAACTGACGGGAAAGGGTACGTTGAAAAATAATACAGCTGTTGATTAATCATACATGGTCCCGGACTATGAATTAGTTCACAGTAAATTTATGCATGACGAATACATAGACAGAACGGCGGAAGAAGTGTCGAATGCGATGAAGAAGTGGTTTGGAACATTTATGGGGAGTGAAGACGAAGATGAAGACTACTAACTTCCGCTAGAAACGTCAGACAAACTACACCACCATCATCTGGTGACGAATTTGAAAACTTTCACCGAGCACCACGTCGAACAACACCTGCATCGGTTACCTGAAACACTGCCTGCAACACTGCCTTGGTGGGATCAGCTAGATACATTAGTAACAACTAGGTACATTACTAATATTATGTGTAAATGGGGAATCACCAATTTGGGTACGAAAACAGAAAATAGATCGAAAATTTCAAGATACCATTAGCGCACGAGTCAATAACGAATATTGGAAAGTTATACTGGAAGTAGTGAAACAATGCCAATAAATACAATCATTAGCTCAATTAAAACATTGTACTAGTTAGAGAAGACGGGAAAAGGGATGCCAATATGGTATTAGTACCGGTAGTTACAAGGTGGAGGATCCTACTACTATATAACGCAAAAGGAGTGTCAATCTGTTTTATGCGCTCTTCGAACTACAAGGCATTATATGTTACTTCCTCATTGTACCGTTTGGATGGATTACACCAGGCTGGTATGGATGATGTCAATCAAGGAAAGACAGGTAGATTCATACGATGGTATTTACGATTTGATGAAGTTGACTACACTATCATGCACTGCACGGAAGCATGGAATAACGTCGATGAAGACCTTCCCTACTTAACATGAGTGAGGAAATCGTGTATGACGCCTACCAGGATGGGATTCTGACGCTTTTACTGGCACTTGAAGACTAAGAATATGGAAATATCAGCGCAAGAGCGGATGAATTCGGAGATCTATGGGAATACTAATTTATACTTCCCACTAACTACAGAAATTTTTATACGATGTAAGCCCCAGCCACTGTCCGTATATGCAATTATAACTACTCAAAAGCATGTTAACTACTTATAATCGGCTTTTCTGAATCGGAACGTATAGACGGATTGAATTGGTCGCTATGATCGCTATGATAGCGACCAATTCAGTTCGTCTTTACGTTCGGAATTAGAAAAGCCCATTATAACGAAAAAATATCAAATCATCGGCGTCAACAAAAGAGTACTCCCGGTAGTGAGCCTTCAAATCACTAATATCAAAAATCACTACAAGAAACATTCAACGAGTGTTTCTAGAAATCTAAAGAATTCCTTATAACGGGCGGCTAGGCATTCGTCCAAAGCTACTGCTACGAACCGGATAAGAAAATTCACCACGAAATCTGCCTTGATTTATTTGAAACCGTGTTGCGTTACTGATACACATGTTACCAACTTATTCGTGGCAGTTGATGGAGAATCTAAACGAAGCTCTGGAGATATCATCATAAGGTCATCAAGCCCATAGAACGGTCGCCAAGCTTAACCCCCTTTGATTGTCATTCGGGATCGCCGGAAGCGAAGCCCAGCACGAACGCCTACCATCCACAACTCCCACCTACAACTTTGTAGGAAGAATATTTGAACATGTTATTGCATACGAGAACAATCTCTACTTCAATTTGGGAACTCCTCTTTGGATTACGCACTGGTAGGCGAATTGGAATCTGATGGTTTCCTGTTGTAAATCCCGAACTTGGGACAGAGTAATATCCTATGGTAATTCCGTCCAAAGTGTCTCGGACTCCGCCGCCCGAAATTAGGTTTCCCACATTCGGCAACAGAAAAAGTTATCGCGTTCTTTGTAAGAATCTGACGCGACTCTTTATCATTATTCATACCAACCCACCAGTAAGTGGAGCACTTTAAAAAGCGTGCTGTACTTTTACTTTTCCCCATTCTGATAACCAATTATTGATCTCATATTCTGATAACCAATTATTGATCTCATATTTAAACTCTCCACTATTATAATTACTATAACTACCTCCTTAACCCCTATGATAGCCCATCGTTACGAAGGAAAGAAAGCTAGAACGTATGACACGTACCAGTTCCGATCCATGTACCCGTATCGTTAGATTACTCCTTCTACTCTGTCCGTTATTCTCCTAATTACAGAGTGGACAGAGAAACCGAGGTGGTTAAATCAGTAGGAGTCGAACCCTTGACGGTGGTATGTAGTGTGTGCCATCTGGGTTCAGAACATGTGCGGATGAAATTGGCTACATGTTCAGTGTGTATGGTGGTGTACCTGTCACAGTTCTGAGATTATTTCGTACTTAAGGAATTATATTACTTCCATCATAATGCGTTTTTAAATTAAAATAAAATGTACATTTGTGAAGAAATTTCTCCAAAACATTTCGATTTTGATAATCCCGTTTGTTTTGGTTAGAAAAGTGGAACTTATTGTGACATACTTTTGTGGTTATTGATATTTTAGTAATAAAGACCTACTGCGCCGTTTTTGTTATACACCAAAAATAATACACAGACAAGGTGGCAATCATATTTTAAATTAACGATTGATAACATCATTCCCTATTAGGAACAATGATTGCAGTGGAAAATTTTCCAAGTTACATGATCATTATAACTTTTACCTCGAATCCTGTAACGAAAATACCAAGGAACTAGAATACTACTACAAAAAAAGTAACTAATTACACATAAAAATGGTTGATTCATGAGACACCTCTTTCATAAGACCCTCAAAACGTTTTACCAGGAGGATTTTAATGGACAGGTCAGTTAGTTGATAATCGGTAGGTATGTATACCAATTCAATTTCCTTACTATTTACCTTCTCTCGTAGATAATTATTGCGTATATCAAAATGTTTGGAGTTCAGAAATGTTCCTACATTCTTTTCAAATGTCAGACAAGCTGTATTTTCTTCATGTCTAATAATGGATTTTTGTTTTCCTTATCCAAGCTTGTTAGCATAAGTCGAAACTAGATAAGCATTCGAGTCAGCGGCCACACTTCTGCTTCTGCACTACTGTATGTAAAAATGGACTGCTTCATTAAGATCTAATCTATAATATTCTAACTTAAGTTGGTGATAATTTAATAGTTTTAATTGATCACCAACATGCAAATAAATGCAGTTTATCAGATTAATTATTTTCTCCATAAAATATCTGTATATCTTTTGTCCATTTTTCACAGCATAATTTTTTTATGGAATTAAAGTGAAATGAGCTTGAATTTTATACAAAAATTTAATATTTTGCGATATCCAGAGAAACATATGGTCGGGTACACATACTAAAATAGAGTAAACAACAAACTAATTCCCTATAGGGCTAATATTATGTTCATTACAAGAAACAATTTAAATTTGTCCCGTATCTGACATCTTAAGTATGTTCTTTAGAAATTCCTTTGCTTTGAGTAGTGTAGACTTATTATTACCCACCAAAAAAATATGATTAGCATAGATGATGCTTAAGACTTATTGTTGGTCTTCATTGTAGATTAAATAGATACATATATCTGGATAATCTGTTGCTTTCATTCCGCAGTCCTCCGTTGTGAACTAATCCGGAGTTTGATTTTATTTTACGAGGTGACGGTTTTAAACCATATGATATCTTAATAAGTCTAATAGACATACCTTTTGTAATTAACTGTTCATATACAGAAGGAGGCAGAACATTGATAGAACCATGGAAAATGGCACAAGTGAACTAATTAGTAAGTTCCAAGTCCACGAAATACGTCTACATGTACCCCTTAACGATACAAGATGCTCTATGATTCGAAATTTGTCCATTACATCTTTAACTTTAAACACCCAACCTATTTCAATAGTTTTATGATCTTTTGGTGCTGCCACCAGTTAGTACGCTTTGACTATTTTACTTTATTTTATTTCATTTTGGCATGCTTTCTTCCAATTATCTGAATGGTCTGAGTACTGTCGCCTCTATATATGTAGATGAAGTACATATCTCATTGGCCAATTAATTTTCTATTAGTTTTGCATCTTTCAACGTCATATGATGCACTAATTGAATGATTAACTCGGAATTAGAGGCAGTTTAATCTTTTAAATTTTTAGATTCTGGCGGACGGCCACTCTGTTTGTTGATTATACTGTCCTCTCCGCATATTTCAATTTTATGCGGAATGGGTCTGGTTCAGATTTTGGTGCAGGTACAGTTTCCATTATTAAGTTTTGTGCAGGATTCATTTGTTGACTACAGGTTGCATCGCTCTTGTCTCCATGTTGCTATTCTATATTCACCACATTCTTGAAATTGACAATAATATCCGACATCATTGAGTACTTTACTGCTCCCGTTGCGTCATATCCTGTGGTTTAAAGCTATCCGTTTACAGCTGGATGATTATTAACCTATAATTTTCTATCGACAATTGCACCTGTAGATGTGAATGTCAACTTTCATTCAGCAGTCATTTTGACATTTGGTTTACGAGGTCGATATGTTGCCACCATTTTGTCGTGATGTGGATTCGATGGCAGAGTTATTTTATTATTATCAGTTAGGCCGAATAGTGTCGACTACTTGACAAATATTCTTTCGTCTGTAACTCCAATAAAAGTTACAACAAATCAATGTTGGTCATTCAAGATTTTGCAAATACCACCCTGGACGGTACTATTTTCTGAACAATGGGTAACCAAATGGGCGGCAGCAAGGTGGGCCATCCCGCGGAAACCGATACATGACATGTACACTGTAATTAAATATTTAAATAGCTTTTTGAAAGGTGGCGTGAGACAACAAGAACAGAGAAACGGACGTGAGAAATTTCTTCATGGAAAGAGGAGTGAGAATCTGCTTCGGTGAAGGTCCGATCTGCGAAGCTGCTTTCAAATAGTTCAACATGTCTAGACATGTCCCGTGGATGCCTCTTATAGGGCATCACCGGATCGTGCTGGGACGGCAGTGAGGGAGTTGGTAGCGAGTGGCGACGTACGCAGCCTTTCTGGGACAGGTGCAATATGTATCGCGTGATACAATACAGTCCCCCTTTTAACTACTGCGTCCGGAGGTATGAAATTAACGGAGATGCAGTGCATCATCCTGGGAATTATTACAGGAAAGAAAGAAACACGAATACCGAACAAGAGAGCAAAGTCTTGCGAATAATGTAACAATAAGAGTGGAAGAATCCGACGTGCATAGTGATGGTAAGCGGAGAGAGATCTCATTTCGTTTTCCTAATAGGTAAATTTGAGAAGTGACGTGTTTGAGAAGACGTGCTTGAGAGACCGGTAGCATGAGCGTAAGCGAGGTGGTACCAAAAAGTCAATTAGGGAACCGTAAAACGGAGGCGTTCACAGCAGGATTTTTATCGGACTGTGGGCTGAATTTGATGACCACGCACGACACGATGGGGGAGAATCAGGCAGGTGGCTGGAGAAGTGAATATATGGTGCTATCTGAGAAGCAGTCAGTTTTTTCTGATGAAGTCGATCACATACCAGAAGTTTAGAACACGGGAGCAGAGAGTTCATCTAAGTCGGTAAGTTACGGGTGCGTATCTCAGACGGTAGGTTGAGTTGAATCAGAAGCAGTGAAATTGAGGAAACCGAAACACGATAAGAAAAACTTGAAGCGCAACAGTTGTAAAACAAGAAGTGTCGAGCAGTTTTCAAACAGGATAGGAATTTGAAAGTTCCGTAAGGCGCAGTCGGGTCGTAAGAGAAATCAATTTCCGAGTCGGGAAAATTCTCTTGTCGTAAAAAACGTGTTTTCGTTCTTAGTTTTTTGATTTGTGGCAGAGGTATGTTTTGTCTTCAGAGTCCAATTTCGGTTGTTGTAGTCGCTTGATAGTTGGTCTCCAAGTTAGGACCCAGATGAGAAAAATATAAACCGTTGTGGATAGAGTTGAAGAGGAAACGTAAAAATAAATTACGAAATGTCAGAAAAAATTCCATTTGCAAGGTTCTATCTCGTGATGGTTCACTATAATTTTACCGTCCGAATAGTTCGTTATAAAAAGGAAAAGTTCGTCGTCTTGTCATGAATATTGACCAGCCTTGCTGAATTTGAGTCCCGTAGTTGTTTATGATGGATTGACAATTGAAGGAATATGGTTACCCGTTTGAAGCGTAATGCAACCGATTAATATAAAATAGCAGCCGTAAATTCGGACAAGCGTGAAATAGTCAAAGTTGCTCTTTTTTGTGATGTTGGGACAATCCAATATTTTTGAAGAAAGTTGGATTATTTGTTTGCTGTCATGCCCGGTATTCAGCCACTTTCTTGGTTTTTCGCGTGCTATTACTAGAATTCCAGTCATTGGTGACCAAACTGAAATCGAGTTGAGATAGAGACAAACCGCTGCGAGTAGAACCATTGGAGAGCAGGGCGGTGCACATCATTTAGTTTCCGTTGTAATAATGGGAAAAGATTCGTTCCTTGGTTGGTTTCGTTATGGCATGCGTGTCACCTGCAAGTGGTGTATCGTTTCTGCTCAGGTCAACTTCGTTATAAAGCGAAGTGGTAACAACATACGAACCCGGTAAAACCTTTGCTGGATTAGGTGGGGTTGAGTAAGAGGAGAGGCCTTTGTGAATCGGTCTATGGTCACTTTAAGTTCTCCTCGGCCATCGTTAATGACGAGCTCAGTAGCGGTCACGCGTATAATGGGGTATGGAACCACCTATTTTGGTAACAGTTTGTTGATAGAGGCATATTGTAAGGTCGTTGTTCTTGAGACATCGGAGTCAGTAATATTTTGTATTTCAGCTGCAGTGGGCCAACGAAAACGTCGTATCTTGGCTAGAAGAGGTGTTTTTTATCCGAACGGCTTTCTCGAATAACTTTCCGTAATTCGCCTGAGCCAATCAAAATATTTCGTCCGTATCGGTAAGCATCTCTTTCAGCTGTTTCAGGATAGGTTTTTTTGCGTGTAGAGGCTCGTGTAGAAAGAGGGAGATCCGAAGAGGTGTTAGAGGTTGGCGAAAGGAATATCGGGTTCGGAGGATGCCTTGAAAAGAAAAGGGAAAATGGTGCCATGCCAGTTTATCTGTGAAAATGACACTTGTACTTGTAAGTAAGCCGTTGAATATATTCGTCCCAATCCGTTTGGTGTTCTGTAACGTAATGTAGTAAGCGGTTTGAGATTGTGCGATTATACAGTTCGCCTTGACCATTGATTTGAGGATGAAAGGCAGAAGTGAACGGTTTTTGGGTGCAGATTGCGGTACAGATCGTCGCGAAGAACTTGGAGATGAACTGGGAACCATTATAGGATAGAATGAAATAGGGGATTCTGACGTTGTATATAAAATGAGCGAGGAACGAATTTGCAATAACGGAAGTTGTTTGTTTCACTCGTGGTATCTCTAATGTTATTTTTCTGTTCGGATAGGTTATAACTAAGACGAAACGGTTGTTGTTTTAAGCAAGGGCCCAATGTCGAATCGATATCTCGATTCGATACAGTGACGAGTTCGTACGACACGGACTAGTTGATGTTGATGAGGATGAGGATGAGGATGAGGATGAGGATGAGGATGAGGATGAGGATGAGGATGAAAATGAAAATGAAAATGATGAAATAGATGATGATCTTGATGATTATATTGATGAAGATGAAGATGTTAATGAAGATGAAGATGAGGATGAAGAGGAAGACGACGAAGTTAATGGTGATTATGATGATGATGATGATGATGATGATGATGTTGATGATGTTGATGATGTTGACGACGACGATGTGGAAAAGTGGCACAAGCCAAACAAGGAAGGGAGAAGGCTATTGGTGACAGGTAAACTATGTATAGGCGATGATAGTATAACAGGGAAAATAAAGTGTCAAGAAAATATAGTGTCATGTAAATACAGTACACTGCATTCTCTGAATAATAATGATCTATTTATTTTCCTTCCAACACACATTGCATTATCTGAATAGTAATGGTTCATTTATCCAATTAGCGAACGATTTATTTCAAAAAAACACGTTTCGAATTCAAAAGGATTCTACGACACGTGTATCTAAATTCACGACTCAGTTCGAATTATACTTAATTAATTATATATATCTCGCCTCGTCCGAATGAAAGAAAATAATAATAAACAGACATTTACGATTAATTCTGACACTCTACTATTACCATCAACGAACCTAACGACCGCACATACATAAAAATATTGAGCAATCATTAGCGTAAAAGACCAAGCCACAAACACGCCCACGCATAGGCTAATCCCTGTGGCGAGGAGCTAAGTGATCCCCAAGCAAAGCGTGCCCGACGATTGTCTACTTGCCAGTTAGAGTCGACGAAGTCAATAGCGTGACTTCAGCCAGTATCGTTCGAGAAACTACTTAGCTGTAGTAGAGCGACTGGTCGTCCCGTGATTCAACGGATAGCGGCAAGATATTCGTCTCTGCATAAATTCAGACTCTTATTAACTTGTCGAGGTTCCCACCGTTTTTGACCTGTTGACACATTTGGACGTATTGGCTCCCGTATTGGCCTCTGCTACCGGGTTGTTTTCGACGCCTAAGAATTTCCATTGCAATAAATTCTAGTGGGTCGTACGGTTGAAACAGTTTGAGGTGATGCTGATGTTGATGTGGCGATCCGCGTACCTTTGCGCCTGAGCGACATTCTTGTACCGTACGTATGACATAGTTGCGTATATTGGGCCAGCAAAAATGCCGATGGAGTGCGTCGTACATGCTATTGACTCCGGGAGGATCAGTAAAGATCGGATAATGTGACAGGTAGAGAAATCGGCCGACGGGAGTCTGCGGTATTACTCTTTGATGCGAACCGTCCATGTTTTATCATATAATGATGACACAGAATATGTAAAAGATTTCCTTGTTTTGGGTGACGGCTGAGGTGACGCTGAATATCTAAAAAATGCGAGCTGTGTTTCTAATTATGCTATTTGTCGTTAAGGAGTAGTTTCTTGTGTAAATATATGTTCCTTTTGCTTTATGAGCAAATGACTGTTTAGAGAGCGCCGCAAAGCCACCTTCTTGAAGCGTATCGTCTGTTTAGCGAGTACAGTTTCAAGCACAGGAGATTGATGTACCATGAGCCGAAGATTGGATATAGTAACTGGAGTGATGTGTCCGAAGTTTGCCAGCGGACTGAAAACTGAAATAGAATGAAAGCGGTGTCAGTACGGTAATGTTCGGAATCAAAGTTGGGATAACTTCAATTACCTTCTCCGTGTACCTGTTCAACTCCACGAATGAAAGAAAATAAGTGCGCACAATAAAACATTTCTAATAAGTATTTATGATTAAAAATTACGACTGATATAGCAGAATAAAATTGAAGATTCAGCCTACCATTTCACAACACAAGAATAAACCTAAACCTCATCATACCATTTCATGTCCCGTTCTTATCCTGGTTTCTTTCGGACAAAAAATACCTTTCGATGACGCCCTGCAGAAGAGTTAGTGATGATCGGATGAGTAACGTTGTGGTGACACCCTGCCTAAAACTTACCAATGAAAGTATGGTAAATGGATAAGTCTTCGCTTTTGGGGTGACGACGCGAGTTGAATTGAAAGAATGAAAGCTTTGGTTCATGCAGAAATGAAAGTACGATTTCAATGGTTCCTGAACATTCACAGTTGACTGGGATGCGAAGCCTGCGATTTGTGATGAATAATTCTCGGTGTTGATGATTGGACGTAGTGAGTGGACTGGTAATTTGTGAAAAAATGAAAAGAAAACGATCCCGACGACGAGGCTTCTAATGTTAAATTGCAGACGTGTGAAAAGTTTTGCACAGTACAAAAAGTATGTACAGGTACTACTCATATTTTATTGGTTGATTTCTTAATTTTTAAATACAGAATGACGCACTGTAAGGCGCTTTGTCCGTTTTTCACAACCGTCCATGTACTCGTAATCAACACATATTTCCGTCAGTCCTTGCAATCAGGATTCCCAAGAATCTCGCAGACAAGATACCAAACGGTTCAGATTTTGCCCCAAAGTCACATATTGAGTTAATCACGGACAATTTCGCGATAACAACAGTCACTTTGAAATGCCGTACAACGGACAAGACTTGATATTTACAATTCAGATGTTCCGTACCGAGGAACAACATGTTTTGCTGTTAGCATTGAAGCAAGAACAAAAATAATTAATGTATATCTTGGATATTTATCGCAACTTGGATTCCGGAATGGATAGCACAATAATCCAACGTTCAGGACGCATCAAAGGGAGTCTGAATTAAAGTAGATGGAAATCAACATGGGTGAAGGATTACATAGACAGGAACCCTACCTTTCCAGATATCATTTTTGAGCGAGGGTTTTCCATCGCACGCGTGCTATAGTTTCAACTACGAGACGATCTGCGAAACAAATAGGATTATTGGAAACAGAGAATTAATGGACTCGGGTACCATTGAATTCCAATCGGCCCTAAATTTCTATCGTCACTACGGCTCCTAGGCATAGGAACGTCCACCGACAGTTTTGACGATGCTGTTTGTATCTCGGAGTAGTCCGTTCGGTTCTAGTTTGGCCAATTTTGTATATATATCATTGAATTATACGGTGGGCGATTCTTCAACATATTTCCAACATCATCCGAATTAAAATTGATTTTTGAAGAGTATGCCGAGGTCTATTTCCCTAGTTGTATTGACGCTGTGGATTGTATGAAGTATGCCTGGAAAATTTTTCCTACCGCAATGAAAGGCCAGTACTTAAATTCAAGGGATTCTAAGAGTGCAACCGTCCAGTGTGAGGGGTGGTGTGATCACAGTATTTACTGCTGGTCCTGATTTTTCTGGTCAACCAGGAATCAACAATGACCTCAATGTACTGGAAAGATCCCCTTTGTCTCAGAACATTTTTTCTGACTATTTTCGCATATCCGTTACAAATGGTTACGAGATAAATGAGAATGCAGACAAGCATAAACTGCTTTATTTTCTCGGAGATTACATCTACCCGCACTGGCCACTGGTTTCACGACTGATTTCAGGTTCTACGGATCCTATCGAGAAAAAATTCTCGTTCAAACAGGAGTCCGTTAGGAAAGCCATTGAGCGACTTTTTGGAGTTTTACAGTCACGCTTCGAAATATAACGACGGGAGAGCAGAAGATGGGAGCTGAACGAGACAATACGTATATCCAACTGCTGCGTAATGTTACACAATATGGTAACACGCATGTCCCAGTATATAGACGGAAATATAGATTTATAAACCAGTACGGATGTTAAATAGATAATGACTACACAAATAGTACGCATGGCACAATCTGCTTCAGAGTTGACAGATAATATGAATTATGCAAATTAAATGCGATATAAAAATATAAATGATGAGGAAGACAGAATGATGTTGGGAGATATTGCTTTTACAGATCATAATACGCATTTTCGCTTACAATCAGATCTCGTTGCTTACAATAAAATTATATACCGGTGGTAGGAAACAGAAATTGAAACATTGACCTTACATTGCTTCATCTATAAACTTCAATATTTTTTATACTACATATGTACTGTTTTGGCATCCATTTTCTATAATCCACTCCACATCTACAATGATTTCAGACTCCCCAAGTTCTGTTAACTTTCAAACCGTCCGTTCATATTCGAGTGTTCCTTTCGGTATAAACAAGCTTTCTCTTTTGGATGCACGCTCTTGTCTTTTATTTATCGAATGTATGAGATGGTTCGTGTGCTTCATCTCAGCCCTCACTCCCTCCATTGATGTCTGAAATGTTTCCGACCCCCGTTCCTGGACTTCTATTTTCATCAAACTTTTTATACCGCACGTTCTTCTGCTCTACGATTCATCCGCTTCGATATGCTCTAAATCATCCACGGCTCGATGAAGTGAGCGTTGCACTCCCATTTTTCAGCCGGTGTATCTATACCAAAGTTTCCACTAACGGCCTCCTGCCTTGATTCTGATATCTTATTTTCAGCCACTGCAGTTATTGCTTGATTCTGATATCTTATTTTCAGCCACTGCAGTTATTGCTCGATTTCCTCTCAAACCTACACCATCTTCACATGAACCCGTTATTTCTGAACCGTCAACGGAATTGATAGCCCCACTGACTGCACTAGCGTCAATAAAATCCGTGTCCGATGTGACAGCGCCATCCAATGACCTCATTATAAATTTATATGGCTCTGACCGACCGATAGTGACACCCCCTGTTTTATCGACTGTACGAAATTTTAGAATTGTTCTCAAAAACTCTGCCGATTCAATAAATTTAAAATATATTTCTATGCCAGGATTTTTGTCATTCTCTCGTCGCCGTTGGCTTTGAATTATAGCATGAGATATTTTAACTAATTCCGCTTTTTGCAAATTTCCGGTATGGTTCATGAATAGTACCTGCCGGTAGCATACATTCCAGACCTCAGAATCTGCTGACACAGACTTCCATTTCGCACGAATAGGTTGCTTCGAACGTGTTAACCCATAGCGGGTTCGGCAGATTTTTTCTACTCCGATCCACATAGTTTCGTCTCTTTGCACAAGATTCTGTGTTTGCTCTACACAATCTTTTTATTGGTACAACATGTAGAGGTATTGAATATCTCTTTCGGTGTCCAATGTGCCCCACATCTCTTCCCTCCTGCCTCATTTTCCTTGACCACCCGCATCATTTTATTCTTCGACCCGCGCGGTCTCCCTGTGCAATTCCTTCTTTTACCGATGCATGCCCTTATCTCTTCATTAGATCGCTCACATCCCACTTACAGTTTGGCCGATGTCATCACTGATATGACTACGCCTCTTATCATCCCTTCGTACAATCCTTCTTTTCCTATCCACAGCTGTCCGATCCATAAATTCATCTGATTCTGCATTATTTATCGTTATAATAATTGTTTCGCTACCAGTACGGGTTGTTTCTTCATCTTCATTCATTGTTTCTTGCAATGTTACTTCCTCAATTGCAAGTCGTCTGGCTCGATTTAGAATTATTCCACTCTTACCATCCAGGCCTGTGAAGTCAAGCCTCCTTCGAGATGTGCCTCCGTTTGCCTCTATAACCATTTACTTCATACCTTTAGAACGTCTTCCTTTTCTATTGGTGTTTATAAATACCGTTTCGGAACTTTCTCTGCCCCTATTCGTACAGGTATTTTTATACCTACAACTTCACAAGATTCCAAATGCCTGTTACAGTTAACAACCCCGGGACTATTTCTAATTGTGGTTATATCATCATGCTCCCGGTTCTTCAGAATTCCCCTCTCTTCTTCATCGCCCGACTTATCTTCATTACTATCATTCATCTTTACATCCCCCTTGTTCATAAATCCCCGCCCTTCACGACCAGGATTAAACAATTCATGTAGCCTTCTCATTGCGCTTTTCGCAACAGTTCCCCTGCCGTGCCTACCTACATCATTAAACGTATATTTTTATGGTGTTTCACCTGACCAACGTTCAAATTCTTCTGAATTAATCATCCTTACGCCAGCATTTGTATTACCCGTACGGTGAAATGTGGCCACATTTTTTATACCTTCAGAGCTCCCAAGTATCTCTCCTGATTTCAGTGCCCCCAGATCGATTGGCATTGACTCGATATGCTAGATTATTTGCTTCAAGATTTTTTCACGTGTCTTAGTCTCCAGAGAATGACCTTTTCATGTACACGCCAGTCTTCACACACAACTTCCTCCGCAACCTCTATTCTCATGTCACAATCTTCCGCACTGAACAACTTTGAATATTCTAAATATTTTTGAGTGTGTACAGTGCATGGAGTTGACTTCGTTGCTGAGTTTTTCCGGAGAACTCAGCAACTACTTCAACATCCCAACCATTGAAAATACCTGTCAAAAACTCCTTCATTCACTGGTGCCCAACCGTTGAGTTTCGAACTCAACAATTGCAGTTCAGAGCCTAACTGGAGATGCCCTAAGGTTATAGATAAAACCGCTTACACCACAAGTAATCTTCATCGACGATGACACAGTTTGTAGCATTATATTGGGCAAACTGTAATAATTCAAAACATATAGTAGTGCCGACAAATTTAATCGAGTTAATAGAGGAACTCCAATAGATCATTTTGGAAAATAGAGAGTGGGTAATTGGTTGTGGGTACTTTTGTGGGTACTTTTGTGGGTACTTTTGAAAAAACGACTCTTAACATTTTACGACTTTGTGGAAAGTCATTTTGGAAAGTGGGGTGGTATGAAGGAAGTGGGTAATGATATAACGTATTCAATTGTTTAGTGCGAAAAAAAGAAAAAACAAGTTTTTGAAAAACACACAAGGCGAACCGCGGAAAGAAGGGAACACGCGGGAAGTGTATGGTGGCGAAGGCGTCATACGCGATCGACCTGGCAAAAAAACGGAGAAGCGGAGTTTGAAAACAGTTGCAGCTGAAATGTCGTGGAACACGTCCGCGATGATGAAGGTACGTCTGTGCGAGCGGTACAAGCATGGGAAAAGGGACGTTGAACAATTAAAGCTAAGAAAACAGCACATACGTTCCTCCACCTTTAACATAGCGACGTACTACGACTACCTTTCGTTGCACGACTTGCGATTCCGCGAGACGGACATCCAGAAAATTGCATATATGCTGCATCTACCAGAAGGAAAAACGAAGCGAAGAGGGTATGTCTGCGATGAGATAACCTCATGCTGTATTGTTCTAAAACGACTTTGAAGTCCGTGTAACTGGATGGACTTGGAATATGTTTTCGGAATGCCTAGTTCGTCTCTTAGCGAAATCTTTTGGGAAACCACTGCGAACTTTGTAAGTAGCTATGGTCACCTCGTAACAGAATTCAAATCTGAATTCAAGTGGGAAAGAGCGCCGTTGTATGCGGAACGGGTAAAAGCGAAGGGAGCACCGCTCGATAGATGTGTGGGATTTTTGGACTGCACGAAGATACGTATGGAGCGGCCGGGTGGTATAAACTCGCTACAAAGGGCATGCTACTCAGGTCATAAACTCATGCCCTGTTTGATTTATTAGACAATCACGACCCCATATGGGCTGATATTCTCGCTGTACGGCCCTGAGGTTGGAAGGAGACATGATTTGATGGTTCTAGCGGAGGGCGGGTTAAACGTTAGAAAACTGTGCCAACATAAATGGAAAACAATTTCAGATTTTTGGGGTAAGACGTATAGTATCCGACAGTGGTTGCAAGTTAGTTTTGACATATTCACCGCTACTCCTGAACAGCAAATATTCAATGTTGAAATGAGCAGTGTTCGGGAGGCAGTAGAGTGGAGCTATAAAAATATTTAGCAAATATGGACACGAAATGATTTCGAACGCTCTTTAAAAGTCCGTCAAGCACCTATATCTTTACTATTCATCATATCAACTGTTTTACTTAATTTTAAACCCTGCCTTGAAAATGGGGGCCAGGTAGATGCGTACTTTGACTGTTCGAGTCCCACTTTAAGTACGTACCTTCAATGTTAAATTAAAACAGTTCATTCTTTTCACGTTCCTTTCAGTTGTTCCATTACACGATTCCATTTCAAGTCCTCAAGATATTATATGATCCCCGTCGTAGCAGCTTCCAATATATCTATAGGTGCATCAAAATATGGAATCCTCCAGCGACAGCGTACGCAGATGAATGTCGACAGCATTATAATACTGTTTCCTCTCCATAGTTACAAACACAATCGCATGGTGATATTATTCTAATGCTTACGACGTTAAGAAAGTTACACTTAAAGAGAAAAACCCTGTTTGGGCACAAAAGAAAACGAACAAATACATTCGACTCTTCTTTGTTAAAATTTTTGTTGTGTTATTATCATTTCTTACTATTCCGAAGAGTTTCATTTGGTTTAGACACACCGCCCCGTTTTGAATCACGATGGCCACTTGTTTTGAAAAAAATATGTATTGTATCATTTGCTGCTTCCATTTCATATGTTGCTGGAATTTAATTGTTATGTTGCAATTTCCACGTCATATTCGTTCAACAATTTTGCTCGATTATTTTCCAGTAGCAGAATACTTTTGCAAGTCACGTGTTTCTAAAGCTTCCAGCATCTGGCCACCCAATACCCAATTCTAGTTCCACTTCCTGTCTCTGCCAACCAGATTGATTTACGTATGGGTGAATTACCTATAAGATTAGCTTCCCATTCAAATGGTATATCAGGATCTTAATAAACTCTGTTAAGTTCCATGTGCTGTAATATATGATGATACCTAAACATAAAAGCTGATCGAAATATGTGTGGCGAATTGCATAGTAAACAAATCATACGATTTAAAAATACTGATCTAAATACTAAATTTTGTGTACCATCATGTATTAATACCCATAATGCATGATCGATAACTGCCCCAACTCCATAACTTATAACTATACATATTAATGTTGATAATTATTTCGTATAGATGACTGATAAAAATTTAATAAGTGATACTAAGAATATGGAGTATGCTTCTGTTCCTCTATATGTTCCAAACAATGTAGATACTTCAGGATGAGTTCTTAAAGGTTCAGAGCGTAGATCAGAGTGTGGATTCTTCGTTCCTTTCTTTTGATCCGGCATGGCAGTTCTTTCAGTTGGAGTCTTCTTCAATGTCTTCAACGTCATCAAGTACATTGTCGTTAAGTTTGTCATCATGTTCATCGCCACAACCTTTGCGCCGCAAACTACATTTCTCATTATCGGAAAACACTGCAAAATTGACGCACGATCTATATGAAAGAGTCCCCGAGCTCATGGCTAGGTATGCCTGAAATATCCGCCAACAAACGGACCGTCCTCCTCTCGCTATTTTTCGATCAGTCTGCACTGCAACCTTCTCGATCACTACTCAGCTGGTGAAATACTTATTCGTACGACACCAAGTGTTGGAGAGTTAGACATCGGCTTAGAATTATCCATATTCATCCACCACCAACACATGTTCTGCTTCAGATTCAGGTCCGTTGACGACCAATAGATGTAGTGGAACAGCTATGTGGGTGTACGGGGCGTGGAAAGGAGATTCGGGTACAGAGTCGATGAAAAGTTGAAGCAGAGCGGAGGATTAAAAAATGGAGCAAGGCGACGGCAGATAATGGGAAGATGATGACCGTATATTAATATCACTACCTGTACAAAACAATGAATCGGAACATGAACAAGATAAAGAGGAAGCAGAGAAATCGAAAGTGTGAGAAAGAGTTCAAGTTTGAAAAATGGAAATAGTTATACTTACCGATGTAGCCAAGATAATATTTCTTCTTCAATTGTTCATCCAATAGCTCGAATACATCAGCAACCTTCGAACGTTCTTCCGCAGCTTCTTTCCTCTCCACCGCATCAATTTTCATCCGTTGTTTTTCTAGTTCCAATCGACTCTCATTTCTCTCAAACAGTTTCATAAAACGTTCCTTCTCAGCACCCAGTCGTTCCCTTTTCAACAATATTTTCTGCCTCTGTAGTTCTACCTTTTCCGCCTCAAACTTCTGACGTAACGCCATGTCTTCCTTCAACGTCGCCTGCATGTCATTATCCGAATTTTTCCGCCATGTGCCTTCTCCTTTTTCCTGAGGGAATTCGGTGTGCCACTACTATCAGCAACCTAAGAATCACCATCCACGTCCACAACGTCGCCCGCACTTCTTCGTCGCCTAACGGCAAGGTCACGTATATTAGTACCACTTTTCAACAACAATTGATCCCTTTCCCGTGATTCGCCCGACTCTGTTTTCTTTTTTTCTCTCTCTCATCTTTCTGTAGTATAAATTCATCCAACAGGTCATCCGCTTCAGTATTGATTTCAACAATACCGGACGCGGCAATATTGGTAGCCACTTTATTGCGTCTCTTTTGCATCAGACGATGGTACCTATCCAGCAAGGTTTTCTTGTTCGGCCTTACTGTTGCGTAGAAGGATGCATCAGGCATCTTTTTCGAAGAAGGTTGTTGTCACAATCTGAAAAATAGAATCCGTCTTACCCCTCTTCGTAATATGCTCACCTGCACTGGCAACGCTTCTCAACAACGTGAGATCTGCCCGGTTATCAAATCTGTACCGTTTCCCCCTCTCCGTTTTCTGCGTAATAAAGTTGTTCAGTGTTGTGTGGGAGCGGGAGGTGATGATGGGGACCGTGGCGTTTCCATTCTGGTGCATAGATGGTGAAGGGGACGATGGCGTGTCGTCGACATCGTCAATGAATGTGCGCGAAAATAAAAGTTGTTGAGTTACCTCTTCATTGGAGTTGGCGATGGTTCCAGTGTC
>JAULBU010020468.1:0-19458 GCA_032358235.1 Odonthalia washingtoniensis
AATCGAAACTTAGATGTTGCTAATGAGAACGGTTGCCAGACAGTTAGAATGGATATTATTTCCCCTGTGTTTGCATCCCGTATTTATACATGTGCTTACTATTCTGTTCTACTCAAGAAAACAGAAAAGAAATTAAAAAAATAGGAAGGGAACCAATAAGAATTCTCCTAAATGAAAAAGATAGTTTTTTGAGATTGTTTGACTGACATCACATTATTTCGTAATATTTTCAGAAGCATGTGTGCATTTCAAGACACCTGTGGCTGTGGGAGGGATTGGTGCGCGTATCAATTCATGCCATTATTCTGAAAATGAAACTATAGCAGGCTCTCCAAACTGGAGAATGGCAAAGCCGAAGAAAAAGGTGCCGGTATGTCATTCCCTGAAGCGACGATTTTATTATTTTTTTTGAGGTGAACTACACTACGAACGCTAGGAAAAGTCATCATACTGATTTAGAAGATCGGAACAACGTTTCTCCGTATTAATTTATTCATTGGATTAATAGAACATTTTGTTGCAAGGCGGCATGTATATGTAAGTAATAGTTTCGATAATACGTTACTTAATGAGATGTTTCGTGATGTGACCTGTTTTGCAAAGTGTTTTTAAAGTAGTGAATTTTCAGGTGTCCCGCTTTTTGGTGCAACGTCCACGAATTCGTGCTTTTTGGAGAACATCATCATTTTAGTTTTTTTATCTTTGCTTATAGTGGCGACTTACAGTAATTTAATATCTAGCAAGAAATGCCTTCGCATCGGGGGACATTTCCCGCTCAAGTTCCGTCAGTGTCACCAACAAGAATCAAACTCGCGGCACTACCATCAGTGCGATTGGCCGTAACCAACTAGGCTACACTGATACGCGGCGCCAGTTGTTTTCTTTTCTTTACAAATTTATAGTTCTTGGTTCTGTAAGCAATACAAAAGCCCTATTTCATAATAAAATGCCACTGTCGGCGGCTGCAGCGAGCAGCGGGCGACCGGTCAGGACACACAGTCAAGTACCTTCGCGTTGATCGGCACGCTGCACAGTTGAGAAACTTTCTGACCGCTTTGTCATCCGACTTCCCCACTTTTATTATATCCGCTTTCTCTTATTTGCATACTGTTCCCAGCACATCCCATAAAACGTGTCATTTTTCAAAATACATCTCAGTTCAATGTCCATCGTAACCGAACACAGCACGGTGCACTCCGTTTATTAAAACGTACTACTTTCCACCGTCCATTACCACGGAAAAGCGCCTATGGCCAATCACAACCCAGTATTACATGAAAAATGGCTAAATACCTGTCTTTAAATTGACGCGTTCGGCCCTGCTGCATATAGATAATTATAAAAAATTATGTCTTCATCATATATACATTAAACATTCAAGAGGCAACCTGGCCCTACAAAAGCCTTTTCGTACTGTGAAGTTAAATCAAATCCGATTTTCATGAAAAAGATGTATAGAACCGCATATGCTTGTCATTTGTTGCCAGGAAGTTTCAGACTAAACGATGAAGTGGTTCATCCCTTACAGCGGAAAAGGTCTGTTTCATGTTGATGAGAATGTAGTTTTTATCTGGATAAAAACTATCACGGGAAACAGGAATCATTTTTTCCGGACCACGTGTGAACTTTTACTTTAAGGAACCAATAGGATAGTGTTTTATGCACGCCCGGTACAGTCCGGAATGTGGCTTCGCCGATTACCGTGAAGTGAACAGGTTGCGACATATTCAGAATTACAGGTACTGAGGCCATAGTTTGCTGCTTTCGTGATAACCAGTGAATGGGCGTGCCATATGAGGTGTGGATGGAGGTTGAGGTGGAAAAACGATCAGCAGATTCGGCACAGTTAGGATCTGCAAAAGAGATGAGAAGACATTTGTTTGATTTGTTGAAAGTGATTCCATGACGAGCTGTGATGTCAAGGTATCTTACAAGGTGATTCAGTAGATGGAGTTGGGTGGATGTTGTTTTGGTTATGAATCTGGCTAGCCAATCTGTTGCGAAGGCTATGTCATAACTTGTTCCGTCTGAGAAATACGGTAGATCTCCTATGCATGACATGTATAGCTGCTTGTTTTCTTGATTGAGGGGGGTGCTGTGTTCTCATCATCTTATTTGGGTTTGTGCCGTGGGATACGCATACAGTTTCCAGGGTGAATTTAGGGTTTAAATATACCCAATGGGTTTTGCAGACTATTGGGTAGATTTAAGCCCTAAATCTGCCCAACGGTTTTCAAAAACAGATGGGCGGATTTAGACCTTAAATTTGCCCAATCTGTTTTGTGCTGTGGGGTTTTCATGTAGTACAGGTCCCCGGGTGTCCCGAATAATACCGATCGCCTTCTGGGAACCGAGAGACTGAACCAGAAGGAACTACAAGTACGACATACGACGACAAGTGCGAGAAGCAACACAGTACGTATGTGTTTTGGGAAATGAATGCCTACCTCCAAATGGCGTAGTTTTTGTGTAGAGTAAACACAAACTAGGCCATGCAAATTTTGGGGTCCGTGTGGTGTACATAGACAAGACTACAGGAAATGAATTGTTACGGATGGTAATTACGGACAAAATCTACGCAATTTGAATGAAAAATGAATGGGCCGTGAACATTGGACATACGTATTATGTAGAATTTAATGTATGAACCATACAAATTTACCTACGGACGGTGGAAAATAAACGAAAGAAATAGTCCGGGCCCCCTTTCACGTGTCGGAAGATTGCACGAATGTGTAATTCAAGATATCTTTCAGGCAACTGACATTTTAATGTATGTTTACTATATAAAAATCTACAAATTTTGTAGTAAAGAGTGGATGGGCCATGCAAAACTTTCTAGAAAAATTGAAAAATTGAATCTATGTAAACTAGGCCAGCGAGTCCACATTTTGTATGAGAGAGTGAATGAATACTTCATAAAATTCTACGAAAAATGTAGTTATTTATGAATGTAACATTAATCTATTATTTCGCGCTTTGAATGTAAAAGCGTTGTGGTACTACATTCTAAATACAGTTTTTGGATGGAAACGTAAATGGTAAATCTAGAAATCATTCATTTGATGAATGGGAATGTGGATGGGTAGTGGCCGTTATCAGGTGTATATATGTGATATGTATATGTAGAATGGTGGTATATGGGAATGTTATAAGGAATACAGGCAATATACATTGCAATACATGTATAATAATTACGGTATACATGATATATTCAATTTTTATAATAATAACAATATCATACAATATGAATATGAATTTGAGGATAAAATGAAAAATGAAATGAGGTCAAGAGTGTTATATTGAACATTGTGATAAATAAAAAGAGACAGAGAAATCAGAATATCATATAAAACAGAGAAAGAAAACGCCAAAATCAACTGCAAAAGTCCACTAAAATCATAACGAAATTGTGACATGTCCATATCATAGACATGATGTCTTTTGTTCATCTGCTGACATATGAAAACACATATAGAATAATATAAATCGATACGATGTTAGTAAATTGTATATGAAAAGAATACAATAATGTAATGTGAATATGAGAATTGATATTGTTACGAACCTGTACGGATGACGTAGTATGTAAAGGAGCGCAACTAAGCTACCTGTAAACAGAAATCACAACGACCAAGCATAGAAAAGGAAAGTTAGTAATTTGTAATGATGGGATAGAAATTGTACAATTAGCGAAAGAGTAGATATTTATACATATATCCACGGGAATATGATTTAATCGCATTGATGTTGCCGCGATGGAGCATGGCAGGTCTGGGTCTGTGTGGAGCATTGAGGAAGACATAAATGTCATTTTTCGGAGCCAATGATTGCTCGTTGATATGGTGTTGATAAAAATGGTCGAACCGACTCTGTCGGAGGGAAGGAGGAGAGAATGTGACTGTTTCAGAAAAGTCGAAAGAATTACTTTAAATTGGCCCAAAATACAAGAATTTATGTAAAATTTAATATCAGAAAATGGTACGAAAAGACATTTTGGTAGAATAGTCAATGTTTAAAATTTTAAAATTTAATTTAGTAAAAATGTGTTTAAAAATTTGCCAAAAAGAATATAATGAAACGTCAGAAGGCACAGTACAGGAAATAGAAAATAAAACCAAATTACGAAATATATTCTAATCAATATTTAAAAATATGAACTGTATCGGGAAAATGTTCTGTGACGTGGCTGTGATCACGGAAGTAGACCGGGACGATAATAAATGTTGGGAGAACCATTGATTAGTATGGCCAGATGTACCGGAAATGATTTTACGGCAGCATGGAATGCTGAAAATAGAAAGATCTTAATGTATGAAGGGGCACATGAAATATTTTACGTGTTTACGAAATATTTTTTGAGACCAATATTTATAATTTAAGAAATAGCTAGCTTTTAGAATAGGTAGAACTAAATGAAATTTCTTCTGTTCTGACCGAGCTGTTGTGATAAGGAAAAAGCAACAGAAACATTTTGTATTGTCATGGATTTATCGAATTGCAGAAAACACGGGCGGGAACAGGCGGCTGTCAGTGGTGATAACAGTAATGGTTCTGACCTGTCCTCAATTTAACTTGGACAGGACATGGAAAAAGGTAAAGCTGGATTGTTGAACAAATCATTGGATGTATCCTGGAAACTCATGTGGGGAGAAATGATGTAGAAGCAGTTATTAAGATAAGTTGTGACCCTGAGTTTGATTCAAGATTATCCCTAAAGCAAGTTCCATCTGTTGATGAATTCCATAATATTAGGGATTACACAGTGAACAAATGTTGTCAATGAAATTGAAGTGTGCAATGGAATAATTTAGGATTGTAGTATGGAAATATGGAAAATTGCATGTGCTTATTTTTGTTTTTGTTTGTTCCGTTTTATTTTTTATTGTATCTTGAACATAATGAACTCAATTCTTTTAGATAATAAGTCACAATGTCTATGTGTACTTGAACTGAAAATGCCTGTTTATCTAAGTAGGTAACTGTTCTTTTAAATGAAAAGTTGTCATAGTAATGGTAAGACAAATTTTATTGAAATGACAGGCATTGATTATACTAAAAATTCAATTTTTAATGGACAATAGGTCAAAGTTCGAAATACTACGGACCCAATGAACCATGTAGTCACGAGAATATTTTGTAAGCAGTAATGGAGATTGGGACAAATTAATTACGATGAAGTTTTCATTTGTGAAGACTGTTGTTATAAATATCATTACCTGGAAGAACTCTGCCATTTTCTCTCTGGAGGGCTCTGATTACTTGAATAAGAACTAGTGTACCAGCATTCATTCGTTTATCAACGAGAAGACCGTCAATGAGCTCAAATGAGTTGGCTCCGTCGAATTTTAAATGAAGAAAATCGTCAACATAACACGGAGTCAAATGCAAGGAGAAATTTGGATAGTGTAGGGGGAATGACGGGTAGGTATCGGATTGGAGGGGAAATGAGGGTGACTGTATTATGACATGGTCATAATCATTTGCAGATTCCATCCGGAACCGACGTTGAATAACGATGATCACACAAAGGTTGAGAAGGGTTGGATGATGATGGATGGATGTACCCGAAAACCATTCATATATATATTTTTTTGCGTTTCCAGTTCTTTCTTTGTAATGCCTCAATGAAAGTCACGAGGGGAGTAGTGACGAATGAAACCGGAAATAGTGTACAAAAGGAACTGCTAGAGATGGGCCCGGTGGATTGACGCATCGGTGAGAAACCGCTTAAAATCAATATATATATATATAAAGAAATAGTGAACAATGCAGAAAACTGACATGTGCAGTTATCCTTTAATAAAAAAATCTGTGTTTTGTAGTATCCACCGCAGTGTTCAGTATGACAAAGGAGTGATGATAAAGCAAGCGAGAAGTAGGCAGACCACATACGGTCAGAATAGGTGCAACCCCACATGGAGTTGGAAATTTTGGAAAAACGTGAAACGGTGAACTGTTGTACAGAATTACTATGGTCACCGTTCCATCATGTAACGGTTACGATAGTATGATACTGTTTGAAACGTTAGTGTGGACTTGTATGAACACTGCAGTAAGAAAGAACGTTGACTGCCAAGTGCTTGTGCATTATTTCCTAAACGGAAAACATCAATGTCGAATAGAGGGATAGTGAGACAACTTTCGCAAAGGCCAACGAGGTCGACATTGAGATCTGCGGAACCCCTATCAAGGGCAGCAAGGATCTGCAAAACCGACAGTGATGGTGGGGATGAATAATTACGTGAACAAAGTCCGAACTTGTCTAGAGAACGGCGAGTGGCACCTCGTGGACATGGAAGAGGTAGGCTCCGTGGCAGTCGTGGAAGTGGAAGAGGTAGTATAGGAAGACCGAGAAGGAATGAGACAAACGAATGTTCAGTAAATAGTGATGTAGAGAACACATATACTACCGAAAAAGACGAATCGCGACTTGGAAATGATGAGGTAGGAAGTGGTGCAAAAAATTATGACAACAGTAAGGAAGTTAATAGTTGCATCAACAACGTTGGAAATATAGAAATGGAAGTAAATATGGGAGAGTTCCGGAAGCTGCAGGAAGAACCTCTTCAGGTTCGACAATTAACGGCCGAAAAGTCAAGACCAACAGTTTTGAAGAATAAATACAAGGTTTCAGCGAATGAAAAAGGACGAGAAGCGTTGAGTAAAGAGGTATCAATCAAGGCTCTTGAATCCGAAGTGATCAGACTTGATTGTAAAAATACTGAAATGAGAGGAATGGTACAAAGTTTAGAGTTATTAAATCGGTGTCTTCTGAAAAAGATGTCGGAAAACAACAAGAATAGTGGAAAGTATGTTGATCGGATGATAAAACAAGTACCTACGAAATATTTGGGGATTGGACTGGCAGTTGACCAAAGAATGCTGAAGTGGAGAAGTAAGGAAACCTGTGAATTAGACCCATGTTGTGATGAAAATGTAATGAACTGGACGAACCGAGGTGAAATTGTAACTGAGAATGGAATTAAATTGTTAGACGGGACCATCATAGTACCAACACCACAAACTTTTCTTTGTAGCGGTAAAAATATATATGTCCCCTCCATAAATTCCGAGAGAGATATTATATGTTCGTTACTTAGAAAGCAATTGTCAACAGAGGAAAGCGTACAAATATATTCTTCTGAAGAATCGAGAAATGCCGTTGTTGATGCATTTTGAAAAGTTGGTACATTAGAGGGACGTCTGAGACAGTTACTATCGGACTTTTGTAGTGGAAAGAAAAGAGCTGCAAAGGGCAGATGTTTTGAAGTACTTGGTTATGGTTCATTAATGTCTCGATTCAATTTAAAAGAACTTGGAGCAACGGAAGAAAGGGAAAAGGAAATAGCTACTGCCAAATGGAAACTATTGAAAACGAATAGATTTGGTGTTCTGGACATGTCTTGGTGACGGACCGCGAATATTTGTGATATACAAGTACAGTAATGGGGAAATCAGCGCCAAAGTGTAGGTGATGAAGAGGGGGACGATGTGGAAAAATTGAATTTGTTCACGAATGAAATAGGTCCTGCAATGTTTCATGATTTCATTGGATATATATATATACCTGAGACCGTGGAAGGAGACACTTTAAAGGGAACTATAATGAGTATTCCTCGTGTTGATGCATGGATAAACAGCTGTGTTAACCTTTTGATTGTGAAAGAGTATCGTGGTGGTGGACGTCAGAAAGAATTTAACGAAAGGTTTTCGAAGTATGTAATACTTGCAACTGAACAGTTGGTTCAATAAACTGTTCAAATTTTCTTATTTTGCCAAGTTGGCAAAATAAGAAAATTTTTAGAATCATGGGAACCCGATGAAGTTGAAGTACCGGAATGCGAAATGGGGGGAGAAGAAAAAAGTTTTAGAGAAGAAGAACGTGAAGCCACAATAATAGTTCGAACGACAAGGCCGAGGAAACATTTTATTGCCGTACAAGCTGAATGGTTTCGTAAATACATTGGTTTACAGTGTGGAATTATTCATAACTGTTATATAGCCGAAATAGCGAGTGATTGGAAGAGTGTGGAAAAGATTGGAAAAGGATTTGTTGAAGGACCTGCAGGTCCCTCAAATAATAATGTACTTCTTACATGTAAGAACTACATTATTTGACGGTGAAGGAAGCATAGAAGAGAACGGAAGTATAGAAGGAAATGAAGAAGCACAGACCGTGTAATGTTAAATGAAGTATACATACGCCGACATGTTATGTTGAGTCATCATCTTCAGCAACATTGCTTTTAACCAATTTCAATGAATCCCTTTCCCTGTAGAATCGATTGATGTAAAATCATTGCCGTGGCCATGGCAACTGTTCAGTAAAAGAATCAATTCCGATATTTGACCGCAACACATGTACAGATGAACATATTGTATTGATATATATGATATGATATCAATCTCCTGTCTCCAAAATATAGTCAACCAATGCATTCTCGGCGCCAGGCTGGGTGTAGTCTGTTTCATCTGATGTAGATCAACGAAAGCATAGGCAGTTAAGAATGTTATCTACATTGTCGATTGGTGGAGTGAGTTCCATATATTGTACAAAAGCCATTTATTTCTTCTCCATATTAGTCGAAATATTCATTCGAAATAGGAGAAGGACTTTCGCTATATAGTAAACATGACTGTTTGCCTCACCTCCTTTAATAAGGACGAAACTATTTCTTTTCTTCTTAATCGGAACGAATTGTGTAGTTGCAAAAATACGTTGTGTTTTCCGGAGGTGTTGCGGAGGAGGAATGTAATTGACAGTATTTGTAGAATGGTTATAATGTTGCAATGTAGGTAGGTGGCCACCGATGATGTAGCCGGACTTCAGGAAAGTAACACTGATTTCGGGGTCTGTTAAAAAGATATCATTATCTTGTAAATAGATCCTAATGAGTTCTGTGAAAACAGTTAGACTGGTACGGGATAGTGTTTTCAATACAGGAGTGAGAATTTTGTCTGATCTTTCGTTACACAAATAAGATTTCTTTTGTGATAGCATCAATCTGAACCAATGTAACAGAAACGCCGTCGCGTACCAAATATGTAGATGGATGTTGACTATGTGTTGTTACAGTTTCGGATTCGGTTGATTGTTTGGTATTGATGATGTTTAATCCGTGTTTCATGAATGTTGCATGATGTGAACTTTGTTGTAATGTAGAAATGGTAGGTATCATGTTTTTAACGGTTTCATCCATCCGAGTTGCAATTCTTTTCAAAGTAGACCTGTAAGATTACCTGAAGAATGTATTGAAGTCCTCGTATGGTGAAGAATGTAATATATTTAAACTCCCGAACTTCGATAGGTTTTCAACGGTGTGTTCTAGTGAATGAAAATTCAATGTATGGATTCCATGTTCGCAATGCTTCTCAAAAGTGTGTAACCACTTTGTCTTGAGAAGCCAAATTATGTCAAAAATATTCGCAATCATTTCCTTCGACCAACCGAGCAATTTATTGTCGTATATAAGATATTTCATTAAAGTTGTGTAGCTTGTGCAGATATCAGTAAGAGGTGATTGTTCTTGGTAACCAGTAACTCAGTCGATATATGCTGCCACGAAAGAGAAAACCGTATCCAAACATTTAAAATCCTTACCTTGTAACATTCGGCGTATTGAATTTTTTAAAAGAACCCATTAAGTTGCTGTGACTTCTCCTTTGTTGAAAAGTCAACGTGGAAACCCGGCGCAGCGAACAGATTCTACTGCAGCGAGAACTTAATTACAAGCACATAACAAAGCTTTGCGACATGATCTAAATAGTTTACCGTGCTTCTTCTTGTCCAATCAGTGCATGAATACGTCGGAGCTGGAGAGGTATGTCATGAAATATATTTTGATTGCCGTTGAGGTTCCTAAATGAAGGTTGTGCAATGGTTTATACGTGAACATTGAGAAAAGACCGGGAACAACTAGCTGTGGATGTGTAGTACTCACAGATTCCAAGAAGGGGACCCATTGAGCTATTGACATATCTTGATGTAATTGTTGTGCTTCTTTTACCAGAATGTTTTTACGTGCTGTAGCTGACATTGTAATTTCTGATTTCAATATGTCCGTAGCGTCACTCCTTCTACATCTTATGATTTTGACATGTCTAAGAGCAGCTGTAACACCAGTCTTAAGATCTGTAGATGTTTCTAAACATCTTACGCAGGAATGTGTCGGAGTGAAGGTATGTAAAACACCTGCCATGTCTTTTCTTTCTGGTATATCACAACAGTATGAAACTATGACAGGGAAGTAATTCCATGTTATCTGGTCACGTGTGCACAGTGAGAAGCCGGCGAATGACCTTTCTATTAATGGACCAAGGACCATATACATTGCCTTGTGTAAAGAAATCATGTTATCATCTCTCCCCTTGAAGAAGAATTAAGTGGTACGTCTTCGCCAATGACGATATGGTCGTCACAGTCGTCGTAGTTAGTGATGCTGTAATTATTATCGTCGTGGTCTAAATACGACTCTTGAAATCCAACTGGAAGAAAAACTACCAAAGTATATCCGTGGTTTATGAGGAAACGTCTTAACTGCACAGAGACGTTGAGAAAAATGACATGTATTGGATATCCTTCCAACGATTGTGACTTCAACGTTGTCGCTGTTTTATCTGTATATATCTGTAACAGTCCTATGAATTACTTCGTCATTGTGTCCCTTCTTTAATTGCATTGAATTGTGCAATTTTCACTACTTATAATCTGAGACATCATGGACATGTATAACTCTGTGAAGAATTCGGACTGGAGAGGATGGGTAACGAAGTCACGATTGCGTTCGTTGAAGCAAGGTCTAAACATGACCTCATTATCATTCTCTAATTCCAGTTTGCCACGTAACACTTCAATGATATCATTTTTGTACAAGGAAGATTTCCTCTTATCGTCCGACGCTATTTTATATGGTACCTCAATTTTTTGAAATCCGTCATGGATGAAACTCTGGCCAATAGAGCCATCGACAATTTCCATGCATCATTCCCAATCGGTTATGTGTTGACAAACTACATGTGGTTTTAATGTGTCTGCGTGAATCAATTGAATAACAGTCTGTACAGAATCCGAACCAATTTCACCCGATAAGCGTAACAAATGCATTGTCGCAACTTTCACCTCACTGTCTTCAACGGGACACTGTGTTGTATTCTATTTTTATGCCATACTGATTCCTCATTTGTTTGTGTTTTTATGTGTGATTCATGCCATTCCGAGAAATCCTGAAGTATGTCATCTTCTTCGTCGAGAATTGCGTGATGTTGTAATTGTTGCACATAATAGGCATGATGGTCTAAACGGCATTGCTTGTTGTACTTTCATAATATTGAATGTCGTTTGTAATCCGTCATTACATCTGTGCAATAAGTACAAGACCGGGTTTTACATACGAAATGTTTCGTTACCATTATTTTCATAAATATCCGTGGAAGTATGCAATGAAAACACATGTGATGACAGTTTTATGGTGCTCGTCGTATATGTTGTAAAAGAGCACGAATTAGGCGTGATGGAAACATAATAAGAGTCTATTTTACTTACAGACCGGAGAGAGGTGTACGTGTAAGTATTTTGAAATTTTATGAATATTAGTTTCGGAGATACGAACTCTATGTGGAGTTGGGAATTTTGCAAAAAATTAAAATTAAATATTTTGCAAAAATCCCAACTCCACATGGAGTTGGTATCTTCAGCAGGAAAAAAGTAAACATTAATTCAACATGTTTAACATATGTATAATAATCGGAAAAATACATATGTGTTATGTTCCACATCTCCAAACAGTGTTTGGAGTTTTTTTCAAAATACATTAAATTTGTTTCGATGATCTTGGCTAATACGGAAGTATTTAGTTAGACAGCCTGAAGACATTGAAAATATATGGATGTGAATACTATTCAAAGAAAAGAAGTAGTACAAGAAGTAGGCATTACTTATTCTATTGCATTTTTAAGGTCAGGGATTGTTTATAAGAAGAGCTGAGCAAAACTGAATTATTCTAGACGGAGAACTCACCCCAACTGTAGCTCATCATCCTCTCCCACGCCCCAATATTGCACATCGCCGTCTTCATCATTGTTTATCTCATCTGGATTGTCATCTTCATTGTCGCTATGTCCGGGTTGAGACGGACTACTTGAATGTTGCAATATGTTCGAAGGATTGATGTCACCTCTTCGTCTTAACGATCGACAATACGCATATGAAATTGCGTCTCTCAAGGTACTTCCATCAGAGATTACGTACATATGATATCTAAGGCAGTGTGTACCGTTCCATCCTGCTCCAGCGTGTTACACATATCCATGCCCAATAAAAATAGGTTGAGGTGGAATTTCAATTAGTTCCATTTCCAAACAAATCGCAATTCGTTCTTTTTCATTATCGCTTAAATGGATATATAGGTGGGATCCTGGCGCTATCCATAGAGAGACCGGTTCGGTTGCTGTTGCAATCGTGAAATATCTAGGGGATTCGGACTCTCTCACGTCGAAATCATTATGGCCGTGTTGCGGTGAGCATCCCTTCCCCGTAATAAGTAAACGTCTTCCTCCATTCGGAATTTCAGTCCGCAACGTACATTGATTATCTACATCCAGCAAAGAAAACATCCAACCAATCCATAAGTCCAGTGCTGCGCGCCTTTTTTCCAGCCAAACGTTGTTTAGATGAGGTTCAAATATATTCTCCAATACTTTTCTTGTACTCGACTAACGCCCAACCCCTTTGTTCCTATCTTCTCCATCTTCTCCAGACCCTTCGGTGTTTATTGTCGGACTCCAATTATCACTATTCGATTCACTGATCAACGCTTGTTCTCCTGGAAACAATTTCTCAATCTCATTGAAGAATTCTGCAATTCTTTGTGTCGAAAATGAACTTTCTTCGTTAAACGCAGTAACAAAGGCCTTCCTCGACTATGATTCAAGATTAAATGGATCCGACATACCATCCAAAATGCAATACCCGTCACTGTCCAACTGTTGTTTTTCCTGGAAAAAAACGCTATTCCCTAACCCTAGTTGTCATCGTTCGCCACCTGTATCCATAGATCACCGTCAAGATAATTGGAAGTAAATTCCATGAATTGAAATTGGTTGAATGCAGCCCATGTCCATGCCAAATTTCTGAGTTCCAGTATCTGATCATAATTGAAAAATTTATGAGCACGATGATGCTCCGGTATTAACGCCTATATATGCAATGACTTTGTATCGTCAATGATTCTCGATTCACTGCTCGTAGAAGAACTTGGACCCCTCAGCGAAGCTACAGATGTCATGTTGGCTTTAAGTGTCTTCTCCGAATTTTCAATATTATCTCATCCATGTGGAAGGTGGGGTCTTCGATGCAGCAACATGTACTCTATTGTCCCGATATCTCTACAACGTGCAAAAATTATCTGATTACGGAGGCTATATCCAGCTGGGTGTATAGACGGAGGCGGGGCGTTGTCAAATTCCGTGATACCCTCCTGCTGTTGTCGAGACGGCATGAACTCAGGCCAAGTGTTCGCCCTTTTTGTTGATACAGATTTCCCACTGTCTTCCGTTTCGTTCTTGACATTTCTCGGTGAGAAACGTTCTTCCAATATAGTCTTTTCTCCAATCTTCTTTGCTTGCGGTTCTCTTGAAGTCTTCTTCGATGCGGATTTCGCAGGCGGTTCGCTGTCATAATCACTGTCGATAATGATGGGTTCGCGTTGCTTCCGCTTCATGCTTCTTGCTGTGATTGCACTTCCTCCATGCACCCATATTCCAGAAACATTGTTCTTAGCATTTCCTTCCTTACTTTTTGAATTATCCTCTTCTTCTCTGAAAAAGTAACTGAATGTTTTCTTCACAAGTCTGTCATGTCGTGAGGTCGCCCAAGTCACCTATTTTTCGGACTTTTCCTCTTCGATATACTCGAATAGCTTGAGGTGATTGTAAAATATGCTGTGAATAGATTTCATTCTCGATTTTTTCTGGAATTTCCACTTTGATCAATTCCTTCATTATTTTTGGATTTTCTTCTTCTTTCAGGTGACATCCCCCAACATTTATTTGGTCAAGAAACTTATTCATTGCTTCTATAAACGCATTACCAACGCGGTAGAACATATTTGCGTCAAATATACCTTTACTGCGGTTTCCGAAGTACGCTTCGACACCATCTAAAAGCAGCAGTATATCCACCTCTGTTCCGTGTGTGAGAATAAGACTGTCCAACTACGTAACACCACTCTTTCCACATTCTTTCCCGGCAGCAAACTGTTTGATTGTATTTATTCGGGTAATTACACTCTTGAACATGCACAAAATTGTTGCAACACATGCATAACGTTCATACGTCGTTGTGCATTTTATGTCCAGGAAATTTGTCTTTTCCATGTCCTGCGCAATATTCTTCACCCAAGCATCTTCAAAGGAAGTCTTGTACTCGTCGCTGAACGCATCAGCATATAAAATTACGCTGCCCATCAGGTCGATGATTGACGAGTCCTTTTTGTTTTTGATGAAGATATATTTCTCGTTCAACTTAGAATGATAACTTCCCAAGAGGTCATGATTTGCCTTTCTTTCCTTACCAACAGAGCCACTCGGATGGCACCCTTCGTCCAGTTCACTTCTGCATCCATCCTACTGCTTAGTATTTGGAGTGCTTCCAAACGATAGAGACAGTCCACCACAACTACAGTTTTACCGTTCTTTAATTCAGGCCGCCCCTCGACTATATCGCATTATTCCGATATATTTGTATATAGACCACGGATGACATCTTCTTTTTCAATTGTGACCGAAATCATTCCAAATCCAACCTGATATTGCTCATCTCGAAATATTCTCACGAACTCATCACGATGATCATTACTCACGTCCCGTAGTGGATTCTTCACAGTTCTCACCTGATTCACTCTGATCGAAACTTCTATTGTGTGGTAATTGTTGACATGAAAGTCCTTCAGCGTCAAAGGACTATCTTCTTCTCCATCGTCAGCACCGTGTCTTTGAATCGCAATGACTTTCATGGCTTGACTATCCCATTCGTAGACTGAAATGTTTTCAAGCATGTCACCCAGAAACTTTGGATTGTCCTGCCCCGGATCGAGCAAAACATAAGGATATGCGGTGTTCCTATAATCGTTGGATAGTGGCATATCTTCCACAATAATCCTATCCAAATTGTCATCATGACATCTTGCCATGGCCCAACAAACTTTTCTCCAGAACCATCCGTAACACCTCTGACAACTGCAGTACCAATAAGAACTGGTTGCACATCCAATTATCCTCCACCACTTTTGTTGTACGTGTTCGAACGTTGAGAATTTGGACAGTACAGATGAACGGTTACAAACGGAACAATACCCCTCACAGACTTATCGTCTCCAAACTCAGCTCGAAGAACGGTTTGATGGAACGCCTTTTCTCCGTTCTCGCTGAGACTGCCATGCATAAGCATTTTCGGTACTATAGATGGACGTGTTGTACTTGATACCATTCCTTATTGAATTGCTTTCTCTGTCGCTTTTTGTGATGAATGAAAGCAAAAAATTGAATATGGTTGATCGATAGGTTGATTGATATGACGATGATAACGAGGTTTGTGAACAGTTGAGAGCGGATTACTTGACTATTGAGTAACTTTGAAAGTCAACTGACATTACCGTACAATATATACTAGACTTGTTATATACATATGACTCGTTTCGACTTTCCGGTTGTTTTGATAACGTATAATTGTATGCTTCTTATGACTACGACTTAGTCGTATGGGTGTTATTATAACAGCATACTATGCCGTTACAGTAACAACCACCCCGTTCCATGTACTATGTGGGATGGGGTGTCCGGTGCCGGCATATCAAAAATTCCAGGTGTGAGCTATTCCAATATTTATACATTATTTGTTCACGACCGTCTGCGTTCCATAAATTTGTGAAAATCCCAACTCCATACGGAGTTGGGATTTTTGCAAAAAAATTCGTTATAAAATTTTTTGCATCAAAAAAAATCAATTTTTTGCACGAGTTCCAACTTCATATGGAGTTGGTTTTTTTTGCAAAAATTTAAATATTTTATTTTTCGCACAATTTTCAACTCCATATGGAGTTGGAAATTTTTCATATTTTATAAATTAGTTTTTGATTACAAATAATCTTTTCATTGTTTTTTCACATCTCTCTATGTGGTTGTACACGACCGCTTACCTCAACGACGACGTCCGATCATCCGTCAATTGTTTCACTTCCAACACCTGCTTCCTCAACGACGACGACCGACCATCCATCATTACTTCCACTTCCGTCACCTGCTTTCCCAATAACTGAGAAGTAATTTGACGCAAATTCGGATATGACCTTTTTTAGTGTCTTTGGTTCAAACATTTAAAGAAGCATTGAACAGGGATCTTACGAATCCTTCTTCGTTCAACTTTACTTCAAACAAACTGGTCGATACAATTTTTATCTTCATCCATTCAATTTTCAATTTTCGGTCCCTACTCTGTCTTCAATAAGTTCTCGTCAACAAAAATGTCCTCTGCAACATCTGACTCATCATCGTCAACGGAAATCGAATTCACCCTATTCCTTCTCTTCGCTTTCATACAGAGTTTCGAATCAAACATATTCAAGGTTAAGTTCAACTGCAAGAATTTAAACCTTCAAGGATATCTGAAGTGGGTTCGGTCAACTGATGACGCAAAATGCAAGCATATTACAAAACGATTTGAAGATAATTCGAGAAAAAGAAAGAAGACATTGACTTGTTCTGTATTCAAGTCGGCTGGAGCTGATGGTGATAATTTTCTTGAAGAAATGGGGACGCAGCAGATCAGGCCAATTGCTCGTGCAGTCCTTTCTATCCACACATTTGCATGCCGAGATGGCTGAATACTCGAAATTTTGAACAACAATTCGACAGAATGAAGACATCAACATGCTTCTTGTCCGGTCCAAAATTCTTTCACATGATCATCCAATCAACATCCAAACGTCCAATAAAGAATCCATTCAACATGTCAACGCCATCAACGTTTTAGTGTGTGCTGTACTTCCATAGCGTTGCTCTTCTATCGAATCTTCTTGCGGGCTACAAAACAAATACAATTGTAGCCTTTAAACACTTCGCCGGTACTAGGATTGGGTTTGTGTTTCAAATACTTTTTAAAGCTTGGGATCGACTTGCAAAATAGTTGAACATATCACTGGTTAGTACAATGTTTTCTCCGTATATGTACTACGACTATCCAACATCAACTTTCGTACCAATTTCGTCCAGGCTTAATTTTTTCCCTTTTAACTCAACACGATGCCTTCACAGAAGATTGTGGCCACGTCATTGAACAAAATTTGGTATTCCCTATAGCTGGGAACCACAGCAAACAAGAGTATCAGACCTACAGATACATCACAACAGACTTCTTTACAAGACTACGAGAAATCCTCGTCAACGTTTCGATATACGAAAAGTATTTCAATATGGAAACAGCCCTGTTTATGCAACCATTCATCTGCAAAGAAGACAGTTCAGAACTCCCGTATTGCTTTGCAACCATCCCAGAATCCGTCTCAACAGCATTAAACATCGACGTTCCAGAGGTTGACATAACTGCGGTAATAAAAGTGCCTGACAATGCAACTGAGACGTTACAGTCTAATCCATGATCAACTCCTTCAACAATTCGACCATCTGCAACATTGGAGACAAAATCAATAGCAGGTACAGCCAAGCAAGGACGACCTTCCACCTCTAGTGATTTGGGACGGATACCAAAAAAATTAAAATTAATAAGTAATGTTACTGAACCAGAGGTACCTTCAATGCCACAGTCAGATCATTCCGAGGACGAATAGGACGTGAAAGATGGAGATGAGATTGAACCAGCAACTTCCAACAACCTATCACAAGCTGGACAGCATGCTTTGGACTGTTTGAGAAAATTAATGGATAAATCATTTTTGCTACGACTACGCGTTCCAGGATCTTGTGAAAGTTCATCAGGACCTCAACGGTGAGTACGTTAAACAGATAGCCTATTTAATTCTCACTGACCCTCCGTACGACACGAGGTTCTATCAATAACGTGCAAACTCAGATCAAATTCAATCATGAATACATGGCATATTTCGTGGCCTTCTGTCGAAAGTTTATGTCCAACGGGAGTCATGCCCACATTTTTTCTCCGCATTGCAGTTTTCAAGTTGGGTTGATCTCTTCCAGTCACCATAATTTGGAAAATATGTCAAGGTAAACGAAGCAGATGACACTGATGATGACTATAGCGAAGATGAACCAGAAGGAGCAGTGTTCACAGTGAAAACAATTCCACTCCATTACACAAAGCAAAGAGGTTACTATAATTCGGATCGCAGGTTGCAAAGATTTTCTCATCTCTCTGTAGTTGAATAAGCAGTGCATCTCTGGAAGAATGGTATGGTTTTTAGATATGCAATGGAGCACATTAACTACATACGTCCAGGGACAATCTACAGTGTTCATTCAGGGACTTGTAACGAAATGAACAACATTCTCAAAGTCCCTAACAGCGAAAAATCTACCTACCGTCACACACTAAAACTATGAGTCCACGGGAATTGCTCCGACCGGAGCAAAAATCAGGACAATGGATGATAGATTTCATTGAGAAGTTTACGAAACCAGGTGATTTGGTTGTGGATCTTTTTACCGGTACATTTTCTGTGGCAGTGGCATGTATGTTCCTTCGTAAGCACAGAAAATTTGTTGGTTGTGATAACGATGATAAATGTTTAGAGCTTGCCAGGACTCCCTTGGTTGCACTCTTTGCTCTTCAATCACTAAACCCCAATTCAGATGTTGACGATACTGATGAATACATGCTTCATGCCACAGTATCACTAAGAGAATTGGATGGAATTGAGGTCAAAAGAAGAATGGACGTATGGGATATTCCCGCTGAACTTCTCATGGTTTAGACTTTCCCGAAATATCTGCACCACTTCATTTCACAGTTCGTCGAGGATCCTAAACTATACAATAACAGTACCGCAATACTGTAGAATAAGTGGAAAATATCATGGAAGCTCTATCTTGATGAAATACCAAAAGAGGCATTTTGTGCAGTAGAATCCGGTGCTTTGGGACTGATATTTCAGCCATCAAAGATCAAGCACTAGAAGGCTGGTTCAGGGGTTTTTGCAGAGAGACCGTTCTCTGAAGGTGCCATTGTGGGCTACTAATGTGGTACATTCGTTTATGGAAATGTAGGTGGCAACAGTTCTATTGCGAAATCATATGGTGAGTGTTACCTTTCTGTAGCAAAAAACCACTTCCTCAAGTACGCTGCAAACTGTACGCATCTATTTACCCCCGCCGATGGTACAAAACAAGATGTTGGATCGTTTCTTCTCCTTGGTATGTGACAAAGTATTGCAACTATCTCCCTGGTGATCATCCCGTACAGAAAGAGCAAGAATCCAAGGGTACAGA